>CAUYLG010070293.1:0-63658 GCA_963573385.1 Cacajao melanocephalus
TATATAATATAATATATAATATATATCTTATATATTATATCTTATATATTACATATAAAATATATATTATATAATATATATAATATATTATATATATAATATATATTATATAATATATAATACATATTGTACCTTAGGTTCTGCAGTACATGTGCAGATCATGCAGGATTGTTGCATGATATATAATATATATCATATATATTATATATAATATATCATATATATCATATGTAATATATCATATATAATATATATATTATATATATCATATATAAATTATATATGATATATATAATATATATATAAAATAATTTTAAAAAGAACCAGAAAAGAGCCCAAATAGCAAAAGCAATCCGAAGCAAAAAGAATAAAACCAGAGGCATTATATTACCTGATTTCAAACTATACTATAAGGCAATAGTAACCAAATCAGCATGATATTGGTACAAAAACAAACACACTGACCAATAGAGTAAAGAACTCAGAAATAAAGCCACCATAAACCTTCAGTCATCTAGTCTTGAGAAAGGTGACAAAAATAAGCAATGGAGAAAGGACTCCCTATTCAACAAATGGTGCTGGAATAGCTAACTAGCTATATGCAGAAGAATGAAACTTGAACCCTACCTTTCAACATTATACAAAAATTAACTCAAGATGGATTAAAGATTTAAATATAAAACCTCAAACTATAATAATCCTAGAAAGAAACCCAGAAACACCATTCAGGACATCAGTCTTGGGAAATAATTTATGACTAAGTCCTCAAAAGCAATTGCAACCAAAACAAATATTAACAAATGAGATCGAATAAAACTAATGAGCTTCTGCAAAGCAGAAAAAAAAAAGCAAAAAAACCTAACAATAAACAGACAACAAACACTGACAGAAAGGGAGAAAAATATTCTAAAACTATGCATCTGACAAAAGTCTGATATCCAGAATCTATAAGGTATGTAAACAATTCAACAGGCAAAAAACAAAGAGTTCCATTAAAAAGTGGACAAAAGACATGAACTGATACTTTGGAAAAGAATACATACAAATGGCCAAAAAAATATGAAAAAAAATGCTCAACAGTACTAACCATCAGAGAGATGCAAATCAAACCACAATGAGAAGCCATCTTACAAGTCAAAATGAGTATTAAAAAAGTAAAAAACAGCAGATGTTGGTGATGCTGCAGAGAAAAGGGAATGCTTATACACTGCTGGTGGGAATGAAAATCAGTTAATTCACTGTGGAAAGCAGTTTGGAGATTTCTCAGAGAACTTAAAAAGAACTACCATTTGATCCAGCAATACCATTTTTGGGTGTATGTCCTTAAGAAAATAATCATTCTGTCAAAAAGACACATGCACTGATACGTTCACTGCAGCACTATTTACAATAGTAAAGACATGGAATAAACTTAAATGCCCATAATGATTGATTGGATAAAGAAAACCTAGTACAAATATACTATGCAATACTATGCAGCCATGAAAAACAATAAAATCATGTCTTTTACAGCAACATAGATACAGCTGGAGGCCATTATCCTAAGCAAATTAACACAGAAACAGAAAACCAAATACCACGTTACATTTATAAATGAGAGCTTAACATTAGGTACTCATGGATATGAAGATGTCAGCAATAGACACTGGAGACTAGCAGAGGGGGAGGGAGAGAGAGGAGCAAATGTTGAAAACCTAACTATTGGATACTATGCTCACTACCTAAGTGATGGTTTCATTCATATCCCAAACCTCAGCACCACGCAATATACCTGTAACAAACCTGCACATGGACTCCATGAATCTAAAATAAAAGTTGAAATTATATATTTAAAGAAAAGAATCTAGTTCTGGACAGAGAAGGAAGGTGATGTTCAGGATGACATCAGAACTGTGTGTTGAAGGATGAACAGGAATTTTTCAAGTGTGCGAAGCTTAAAGAAAGACAATAGAGGGAGAAAGACTAGCATGCATAAAGAGTTAGTATCAAAATGTAAGGTTGCAATTCTGAGCAGCTTCCTATGACTTAACTAGGTATCTTGAGATAAGAGGTGAAGATAAAAAGGTAGATAGAAACCAAATCATAAAGATCCACAAGACACAACAGGCCATGTGACATAAAATACTCATTTAGCTTTTATTTGGTGAGAGGTAGGAATCTACTGAAGGTTTTACAAAGTGGAATTTAGGAAAGTAGTATGTAAGGAGACAAAGTAGAACTGAAAAGCTGAAATAGCTGTAAAAAGAGAGTATGAGGAAACATATTCACGATGAAAGTGTACTCTCACATTCTCTACCACAAGAAAGTTGGTAGAGTTGTTCATCAAAGTTCCAGACATAACAGTGGAACAAACCTTTGATTAGTCAGCATCTCCTCTCTGTTACAATGCCTACCAGATCACCCTGGTATGTTGCATTGACAGTTGTTTTCTGTAACTGACACAAGGGCTGTAGCTGTAAATTCTGATGCACACTGACTCCACTGTGATCTTGTTAAAAACTTTCAACTGAACTGTAGCATATGCATTGCCAGAACGAATCTCCTTAAAGTTTAACAAAGGGCAAATAACACACACATGCTACTGGTTTTGTTCTAAAAGCTGATGAAGCAAGAACCCTTTAGGCCATCCATCATTCTATGATGGGACCAAGTGTCTCATTCCAAAGATTGTTCTCAGCAAACATTCTTTATATTGGTCATGGGAATGAAAGCTTAGACAGAACTCCAAGAAAATGACCATTTTATTTCTTCATTTCTTCTTTATTGAACACCAAAAAGATATTGCAGATAGTCACTACAATCTAGGCTGTCATAGCACCTATACTACAAAAACAAAGTACTTTTCAATACTGTCCTTTTCAGAGTAAATAGAAATAGTACCTTATTTCGTTTGCTGAGATTTTGCCCATAGATTGTCAGTTTTGTATCCCAAGAAAAATACTCTTTATATTGCATGAAATAATCAAGAGAGCTAAACAGATACTACAGTACATTTTCCACTGTGTAAAATAATCCAGAGAGAATTATGCAGTAAATCAAATGTTTTACTGTTGTGGTACACACAATAACCTAAGAATTTTTCTTTCTTTCTTTTTCCAGCAATCTATCCCAACTGAAATGCATTCTTTTCTATGCTTAGGTTTTATTTACAAATCACATGCTTAGGTTTTATTTACACACTAGCTATATCAGACTAAATGGCAAATTTTCAGTTGTAGGCAAAAACTAAGTTTAAAATGCAGTTAAACTTTATTTTTTCTATTTGAAAATAAGGAAACAAATCATGGAATAATGTGAAATTAATGAAGTCAATGTGATGTTTCACTTTAAGCTACTCCAGCAGATGTTTGGATAAAATTTTAAAAAATTCAATCTATGAAAGCAAAAATATTGTCTATGTACATATAAAAATGAAAATGAACTATGTTTATGTTTCATAGGTTAGATAACAAAAACTTTTTTCTATGTTGATGTTTGCAATTCTAAAAATCTATAGCTGAAGTAAAAGAGAAAATTATTTTTGTAGTTCAAGATTCCTAGCTTTATTCTGGAGAACTAGTTAATAGATGCTTCCTCACCAATTTCACTCAATACTGAGCAATTTTAGAGCTCTGAAAATGATTGTGTGTGTGTGTGTGTGTGTGTGTGTGTGTGTGTGTTCATTTCCCAACATTATGCACTTCTCTGAGCTGCTATTAATCGTCATCTATTCAACATGTTTTTACCAAATGTTTACTACAAGTTATACTAGGTTCTTTGTGCTCAAATAAACCTACTGTTATGCACAGAATATCTAGTGAAGAATGTTTGTATTAGAAATCATTACCACCAAAATTAGCACATGGAACAGCTTCATTGTCACATTACCTAGGCACTAAGTATTCTGATATATTTTTACAGATATTTTCTTTAGAGCTTAATAATAATAGTGGTTTCAAAGAAAACAAGTTACTACTATTATTCAACAAATTCTAACACAATTTTACACAACAGTAACAACAAATTTGTTGTTTATATAACATTAAAGTTATTCAGTGGGGTTATATCCTTTTCATCTAAACAATGTTAGGTGTTAGTTATATATCAATGCAGAGATGAGCTCCATTGACTACTCTTAACAGCATGCGTTATTATTGGAATTCAGGCTACAAAGAGAAGGAAAATGAAAAATTTTGAGCTTTCTTCCATTTTCAAGCAATAGATTTTAGAAACACAGAGGAACAATTCTTCTATTGAGAGAGTACAGTTAACAAAAAGGTTCTATAGAATTGCATCTTGAAAAATGGATATGTGATTATGTGATAGAGCTAGAAGGAAACCTATGATAGGCTGAATAAATAAAGTTAATACAGGCATGGAGATTGGACAAGAAAAAGACCACACTAAGAAAATACAACTACAATAACACCAGAAGTTGTGTCTAAATGGAGGAAGCCATGAGAGATATTCAGAATGTCATCGAATATAATTTAAAATAAATGATAGTGTTAGGCAGAAAATATATGAAAAAATTCAAGATTCCTTAAAATCCAAAGATGTTTAGACCTTGGTAGGAATTGTATTTACCTTTCGATCCAAAGAAATATAAAATTCAATCAAATAAATAGAAGTAGACTGGATAAAGTTTGCAGCCTTTTGTTAATTAGAAGTAAGAAGTAACCTAAGTTTGAATCTAACCTGGATGATGTGACTACCTTCATTTTTGGTGATCTACTTCAAACTATGGAGTCACTGATATGGCACCTGTATGTAGGGCTCAGTACCTTGTATCAGCATTAAATCCAAAAATTCAATCACATATAAGCTGCCACTTTCAGTCATTTAGTAAACCACATGAACTGAGAAGGCAAACTCAGAAAATTTGCATGAAAAGTACATTAATTGTCTATTGTTACATAAACAAATTACCTCAAACTTTAGCAGCTTAAAATAACCTTTATTATTTCAATCAATTTCTTAGGGCAGGAAACAGAGTAGCTTAATTCTAGCTCAGAGTCTCATGATGATGCAATCAAGCCATTGGCTGGAACTCAGTCATTTGGAGACTCAACCAGCACTAGATCAAATGTTATTATCACTCGCAGGGATATTGGCAAGACTCAGTTCCTCATTGGCTATTCACTAAACCTCTCAGTTCCTCATTATAATGGGTTCTTTGCAGGGCCAAATTTCCTCACCACAAAGCATCCAGCTTCTTCCACCATGAATAATCCAAGAGCAAAATAATAATGTATAGATTTTAAGTGTGTTAACGTTTAGGCATACTTGGGCTTATTAATGTAAGTTATTCTGACAATTCCAACTAAAATATATAATCGACTAATACAAATTTGTGATTTTAAATAGAAATGTCAACTAGCATTATATTGGATCATTTGAGAATAAATATATTAGTATATTAGTTATTAAATTTATGGAAGTGTTTTGTTCTTAGAGTAGTCATTTTATATTTTTTTAAATTACATATAAAAATATATGAATGCAGTTTAAAATATTTGAAATTGTGATTTGTATTAATAAATAGGTTTATTAAAAGTGTTTGTTAAAATTTATTAGGTCTGTAAGTAGACTATTTCAATTTTTAACCTAAATTTAGAAGCTTAAGGGAGAACTTAGATTTTACTGTGTAAGTTTAATAAATCAAATAAACATATGATAGATTAACTTTCTGATTTAATATTTTAAAATAATTTCAACACAAAAAACTAGCAAGAATAATGTGAAGGCCTCACACGGACTCTTTATCCAATTCCACAATTTTGTAACATGTTCTATATTTGCCTTATAAACACTCTCCCTCCTAGTGTGAGATCAAATCCAGGATCAGGTCATGTGTTGCATTTAGTTGTGTCTTTACATATAGCATATATGTGCATGTGTGTGTGTATGCGTGTATAATGTGAGTTCACACCTGTGATTTGAATCTAATACTATAGGCTTTTTAAAATTCCTTCCTCTTTCCATATCTGTTTGTCCCTTCTCTAAGAGTGAGAAATCTAGTTCCCATTACACTCAATATATCAACTTATTTGCAGAGTACTCAAAAACATAACCAAAATCCTTACCAGGCAGGCCAGCACCTCCTAAACTTTCTGCAGAATTTGTCTGTGCAGACGAATACCTTCTAACTAACCATTGCCTCATCTTGTCATCTCATTGAGGTTGTGCAGGCCATGTAAGACCTGTCACCATTCCAAGTGATATATTAGTTGTTGAAATGATATAATACTTTGTGGAATTTGTGAAATAAAAACTTTGAATGCATTCCTTTATTTTAATAAGAAGTGCTCAATGTATAAATTTTATACAAGCCTCATCTAAGAAATTTTGGACAACATGTTTCTTTCTGTTGTAAAACAGGCCTTAGACACAGTATGGAATTAAAATTACTTCAGCACATCTAACTGTCTGGAAAACTATGGTTAATAAGGAAATGGGGCAACCACTTACTTAACATCTCTTGGGCTCAGATTACTCTAAACCTGCAAATTGGGGACAACTATTTTGAAACCAGTCTCTGAATTAACAGAGTTTAGTGCT
Source organism: Cacajao melanocephalus (assembly GCA_963573385.1). Taxonomy (NCBI): domain Eukaryota; kingdom Metazoa; phylum Chordata; class Mammalia; order Primates; family Pitheciidae; genus Cacajao; species Cacajao melanocephalus. The sequence continues at coordinate 6,541 of CAUYLG010070293.1, forward strand.
GAGGGAAGTAAGTGCTGCCTTCATAATGAATTAAAAAAGGAAAATGAAACATCAGGTGGTTTTGAGGTCACTACCCCTACTTCAACCAAAGCAGCACTTACTAGTCTATTTTATATATTGGACCTGTATTTTGCTACAGAGTCCCATGGCTAGAGTTAAGTGGTAGGAAACCACTGGCCTAGCACTACCATTCATTCTACCCATTATTAGAGAGTTCTGTTTAAAGCCCTTCCTTTATTCATTAAATCTGCTCCGTCGTGCCTAGCAATGAGCTAAAAAAGCTTTAGGAGAAAAAAAGTAGAAAAGCATGCATTGACTAGGAATTGTTACATAAATTAGAATACCTACTCCACAGCTTAATTTTGAAAACTTAACGATTATGTATGTTGCATCCAGCACAAGGAAGTTTAGAGTAGGCAATCGATAAATGTAATTATTTTCTTCTTTTTCTAGCACATTGGTGAGCATCTAGTGGGTTCTTAATAGGTATTTGTTAAGATGAATTACATCTCAGCATTTTACCACTTAATACTTACCTATCTTGATTTCAGATGGCTTTTGTTGAAGATTTACAACCAATTCATTTTGACCAGTATTTCTGAACAAGTTAGCTGAATTATAATTTGCTTATAGCTAGTTCTTTGTAGTAGTAGGAGTGGGGAAGGAGAGAAAGCTATCCAGAAAATTTGAAGTTAAAGTTAACCATTGAGAATGAAGTTAGGGAAAATCGACATGTAATAAATGAAATGCAGCATCTATTAAATAATTCACCTTAAATGATATTAGTAGGTAGGATATATTCAGCATTTTCTCTGTGCCAGGTATTTAGCAAAGCCTTTTACAAACAAGGCCATGAAACAGATATTGTTATCTGTCTTATTTTGCAAAAATAATTTGTCCTAGATTGCACAACTAGGAGTGACCGGATTCCAATCCTGACACTGTGATTTCAATTTGCACACTTAATTAATTAACCTAGCATATGATAATCTGTGAATAGAAGTTTGATTTCAAAAAAATTGTCAAAAAATTAAATATTAAACTACTATGGCGTGCCAGATACTGCAGTAATTGCTAGAGATATAGCAGTGGAATATACATTGCCTCTTCCCTAGTAAGATGAGCTGGGAAACATAAACACAAAACAAAATTTTCATCATAAAAATGAATATATTGACATATGTAATCAACAGTGTTGTCAGTTGCATTATATTTAGCCCCAACAAAGAGCTTCTTAATAAAAGCAGGATGATATGTAAGACAATTAGAAAAGGGAAAGTTTAAGAGAAACACCTTTTCTGTTGGTCATGAGCCTTGTCTAGGAGAGATGACATAACCAAGGAGGTTTCCTGGGCAGGTATGTCTGAAATGGAATGAGTACTAGACTATCAGATCTCAATGACATTAACCATCAAAAATGCATAATATCGTTGATTTTTTAATTATAAATGATTAAAGGAGCATACTAATTCATGCATTATGTAGGCTGTTAAGAGTTTAGTTTGAACAAACCCACTACAGCTTAGTCAGTTTTTGGTGAACTAAACAACAAATCAATAAGCTTTTTATTATGCAAAGACAGAGAACAGACTGAAATACAGTAAATCTGCAGAGTATCTAGCACTCTGTAGCAGGAGGCATTTTCTGGGTAACCAGTTGGCTTCAGGAAATACTGGCTCGCTCTCCTCTATCTTGCTGCTCTCATTGTAGCATTTTCTCTTCTTCATTAATTTCCCTTCTCCAAAATGTTAGGCATATTTTCTTCCTCGGTAGCACCAGTCAAATCAGTAATTCCGACTGTTCTCATTAACTCCTGCTCATTTAACTTTTCACTAATTTCTACTACTTTAACTTTTCACCAGCACCTTCATTAAGTACATTACAAACAAGTTTACTTAAGCATGTGCACACCTGCACACACACACACACACACACACACACACACACACACATACCCTTCTGCTTGATTCTCACATTTTAATAATAACACTTCTTAGTAAGCAATCTTAAATTGTAATGCAGACTCCCAAACAAATTCACATTGATTATAAATTAATGAGGGGACATGTTGGAATTTTATCACAAAGACTAAGCTTCTCCTTTCACTACCTTATAGAAAGCAAAGAGAAAAAATACCAAACTTTTCAAAATTCACTCTATAACCTTATGTCTTTGGCTAATATTTTCAAGGCATTCATCAAGACCAGCACTGCTCAGAGAGAACTATTCATGCCCTGCTAATGGGCTAGGCTTTTATTTAAATTGTGGCTAGAACGTACTAATGGCATTGCACAGACTTGCTGATTGCCTTGGGATAAAATAATCCAGTTTAACATCAACAAAATAAACACCCTTTTACAGCACTGCTTGAACTCAATATTCACTCTAAAGTATATAGTTCAGTATTCTCTCTTATGAAATATAGCTGCTCTATGCAAATTTTTGAAATGCGAAGTTTTGTCTTCAATTCTGTTTATACTGATGTCCATATTGTTGGACTTTTAAACTCTTCAGAGCACTTGTATTCAACTTTGTAAAGAAATGCTCTTATTACTTGTCAAATTTTCAATAATGGCTTATTAAGGTAATAAAACCGTTCACGTAAACACCAGGATTTTTTTGTGTTACTTCCTGGAAAGCAACTTTATACTAAAGGAAACAGGAAGAAAATTGATTAATCTCATTCAGTTATCATCAAAGTCACAGAAATAATTAAGCACATTGACAAATATAATGCTTTTTCATTTCCTTATACACTATATACGTGTACTCCTAATTCAGAGAAGTATGTGGGATGAGGTGGTTGTTTAAATGGATTGACATTCATACAAACAAGCTAACATACAGGTCTTTAAACTATTAGAATAGAGGAAAATTAGATTTCCATTAGATTTAAATTAGTTCTATTAGTATTAATAAACATTAATATAAAAGTGTGCAAAATATAATTAACCCTCCTCACCCTAGTATTGAAATGCATGTCCATTTGGATGAGAATTGGTGTTAATGCTGAGGTTTGAGAATAACATTGACTGTTCTTCTGAAGTTAATTTAATTTAGTCATGGACAGAATCATGGATTCTTATGATATTTGACCTATGATATCAAAAACTTTGAAATGAAACCCAGGCATGAAACAACAAACCTGCTCAAAATTTTCAAGTAGAGAATAACTACAAGGATCCCAATTTACTCATTTTTCTACATGAAAGAAAACTGCCCTGAGAAAAAATATAAGTTCTCATTTTAACACTTCTCAAAATAACACCGTTGTTCTCGATGGAAAGCTAATTTTGAATTGTAATGGCAATTACTAAAGTGAACTAGAAAAAGAAATATGGATAACATAGTTTCCATGGTTATAACAACTTATGTTGTCTGATTGAGGTTCCCAAATGTAGGTTTTGTAACCAGCTGTACCGGAACCACCTGAAGCACTTGTTAAAAGCACCAATTCCCGAGTTCTATTTATTAAAACAGAACCCAAAGTACTGTTCAAAAAGCTCCACAGGTAATTATCATCTTCACCAAGTTTTCAGCATGATTGAGCAAATTCTAACATTTCTTTCCTCCATTTGCTTATCTGTAAAGTACTCAAGGGAATAATTACTACATTTTAGAGTCAATAGAAATCAAGTGAGATTACATATAAAATTAATGATCATAACTGCAGTACTGAACAGAAGCCTACATCCATAAATCTATAGAACGATCATTGTAAAGGGCAGGATGTAAAAGCTATGCTAATCGTGGGATTACTTTGTGAGGATGGGAATGGGGTTTCCTTTTGGAAAGCATATATGTACCTTGATTACTTCTAGTGAAAATGTGGTCTGGAAAAAGGAGCCAGCAAGAAACATAAATTTTTGAGAGAAAAGAGACATGGGGAAAATGAGCTGATCTCTTCCAACATGGAAATACTAAGGTAATGTTCCTTTTTGTCTGGCAGAAGACATTGGAATATGCAGTTGGAAATGCTGGGGAGTAAGAGTGCAAATTTGTATAATACATCCAAAGATAGTTGTGAAAACCCTGAAGGACTCAAGATTATCCTAAGAGGAATGACGAAGGGAAGAAAAGGGAATATTTTCAACAGAAGCTATATGGGGGTCCAAAACATTTAATTGAAACGTTCGAAAGTAGATGTGTCTGTGTTTTACAATCTGAGCTGGGGAGTGGAATGCAATGTTTAAATTAGTTTCTTTTCCAATTACATAGATTTCATTATTCTACATTGTCACACTATCTCTAAAGTATATCAACAATACCCATGTGATATGGTTTGGCTGTGTCCCTACCCAAATCTCATCTTGAATTCCCACGTGTTGTGAGAGGGACCTAGCCAGAGGTGATTAAATTATGGAGGTGAGTTTTTCCTGAACTGTTATTGTGATAGTGAGAAACTCTCACGAGTTCCGATGGCTTTATAAAGTGGAAGAATTTACCTGCACAAGCTCTTTTTTTTTTTTTTTTTTTTTTTTTGCCTGCTGCCATCCATGTAAGATGTGGCTTGCTTCTCTTTGCCTTTCACCATGATTGTGAGGCCTCCTCAGCCATGTAGAACTGTAAGTCCAATTAAACCTCTCTCTTTTGTAAATTGCCTGGTCTCAGGTATGTCTTTATCAGCAGCATAGAAACAAACTAATACACCATGTCAGCAAAAGTGCTAGGCAGCCCTTCTGTTCGTATGGTCAATTATTTGTCATGTTACTCTGAGCCTTTCTGCACATGAAGGTCCCTTTGATGTCAGCAACAAATTGAGACTTATGATTAACAGGATCACAGATCAGGATGCTCAGGAAAACTTTAGGGGATGGAACACAACTTTATTATTCATCTAGACATTTCCTTAAGGCTAGATATCAAAGGAAATGGTGTGTCTTCTTCCTATGTCACACTGGAAAGTACAGAGAATGTACCTTTAGGGAAAGTCACAGGTGAGAATGGAACAAAAGAATGGCTTCTCTCTGCTCTTTTTGCAGAACGTGATTTCTTGCAAACAGAAAGAAAATACTAACCCATGAATTCATAGCTTGTAAAAGTTGCCATAAAGTGATGAACTCTGAAAAGTATAAGATTTTGCTTGCTTTATAAGTCTGCAATACTATCCTAGTAATCTGTATTTTTTCTCCCATCACTGGCTAACATGCTGCCATTTGATACTTAAGCTGGAGATACACTCCTTGTAACCATCTACTTTTCATAAGAAATCATTAGAGCTGCAATGTAAAAATCTACCTTGATTACAAACATGCATATTTTCCATCTGTTAATATAAAAAAATGTCATACATTTGACCAGCTTTTCCTGCCAAAAAAGTTGATATTAAGGAGCCATTAAGAAAACCTAAATCATGGACCATTATTCATTCAACAGTCAAAAAAAAAAAACAAAAAAAAAGCGTCTGTGTCTTAGATGCTATTAATGCATGCTGAATGCCAGTTATAATGATCCCATTAAATCAGATGTGATGAATAGTTCATGAAGTCTGACTTTATGTTATTTCTGGAACTTCTGTTTATATTCTTTCTGGAAATAATGGTCCAAGACCTTATCTGCCTGGGGGCTCTACTGCTTTTTTTTTTCCACAAGATTTCTTTGATTCTTGTGCCAGGGAGTTATAGTTTTCTATCCAGACACTGAAGACAGAAAAGGTCATCTCAAAAACACTGTTAAGAGGGCATTGTTTCTTTGCCTTCTTAAACCAGAGGTGGAAAATGAACAAAAAATCTTTAGTGCAAAAAGATCAAACCTAAAAGCCTTTCAGCACCCCTCCCACATTTCATTCATTATGTTCATTGTTCTGGTGGCAAACATTTCCTATTCTACTCTCATTGTAATCCTTCCATCTCCAGTAGTTTGTCTGGGGGATGTAGTTACTGTACAGTATCAAAAGCAGTCAATTAAGATGATTTTAAGAGCTATCTTGTGAAGCAGGAACTCTTTGTTTAGTGCTGTCAACCCCATAACAAATGAAGATTAAATAGTGGTTCATCTGGAAAGGATGGTGTGAAACTTGGAATTCTTTATTTAACAAGCAGGCTTTCCACAGTACCAACCTTGTCAGGGATGGCTACTGAGTCTACCAGAACTCAGGAGGCCCAGGTAAACAGAAATTACGCTTGAGGACAAAAGAAGAACTAAGGAATTTTATGCATGTTAACAGAGATGGAGAAAGTATTTGCCATTAGTTTGGCATGCATATAGAGAGACTTCTAAGAATATGAATGATGCCAAAGAAGTTATAGTGGTTAGAATGAAACTGGAGCCCTAATCAGAAGGAAGCAAAGACACCAGTGTGAATTTCAAAAGAATGATATATATAAGAAATACATGCTCAATATTTTTTTATGTTAAAAATTAGTTGGAAATGAAAAAAATCCAAAAAAAAAAAAAGGTTGGAGTGGGGTAGGAGGAGGAAGAGAAACACTGCAAGGAGAGATAAAATAGGCAATGAGAATATTTGGGAGAGGATATAATCAGTTACCAAAAGTCAAAATTTAAAACTTGCCCCATCTATTTTTTGATATCTGGTGCACACAGAGAAAAATGTTAACTCTGTAATCCTTGATGTAAATTAGGCCTAAAATATTAGCACAGTAATCCCCTCTTGTCTACAGGGATCCAAGATCCCCAGTGGATCCCTAAAACCTCAGATAGCACCAAACCCTATATATACTATGTTTTTCTTCTATCTGATAATGGAGATGACAACTAAGTGACTAATGCAGACAGGTAATGTGTACAGTGTGACCAGGCTGGACAAAGGAATGATTCACTTCCCGGGCAGGATTGCATGAGATTTCATCTCACCACTCAGAACAGCATGCAATTGAAAATTTTTGACAGTCACAATGAAACCTGGAAAAAGAACCATGCATCATCTTGCAAATATATTATAGTGGTAAGAGGTCCTAAATAGGTGAAAAGGATCAGACAGGCCTAAAATAAGGATTCAGGATTTGGATCTCCATTGTCATAAGACAGACCAGCATCTTCCTAGCTGTTGTCTGGTTTCAGTTATTCATGAAACGCCTCTCTCCTCCTTCTTTCCCAAAATTTATCATTTAAAATTCTGCTCTGTGTAGTGAGAAGATAAGAATTTGGTGAGATAAAGTTTGCAACAGCTAAAAAAGTTTAGTGAATGGGAGCAGTTCAAAGACTGTGCAAATTGTCTGTTAAGTGGCACTTTATGGTTCAGCAGAATCCATGAGAGCTCTATCTGGAGTTTCTATCAGGTCCCATTCAGCAGCAGCTCCTTCCCTGAAAACCAGCATTAAAAAAGAAAAAAAAATCTGTGTCGTGTCTGTCTTCCTGGATAAACAATCAGAGTTTCAACCCATTTGAGCTGCCTTCCTGAACAATGGCATCAATTATCCTCAAGTGTGAATTAAAAGATATAGGTCTAGGGAGAAAGAAAATAAACCCTCTAAATGTTGTCTAAAACAAACAAACAAGCTTATAAATTGTTTATTTTCTTTTAACATTTTAGACCAAAAATGAGCATGGGTAACTAAAACTGTGGATAAAGAAACCTCAGGTAAGGGTGAACTACTGTAAGCAACAGTAATATTTATTGATGAAAAAGTAATCATTAATAAATAGATTTTGTACATAATGTGTTAATGAACACATAGGAGAAGTTGATTGAATCAGGCTTTCCTATTTCATGAGAAAATCATAGACTCTTTGTGCTCAAAGAAACTTTGAGGTGACCTTGACCAGACACCACCCATGCATATGCTTGAATCAAGCTCCATAGGTCACAGTTATCAATTGCTGACAAGACACCTAGATAAGAAAGTTACAGAGAATTCCTGTAACAAAATTTCCCAAAATTATAATTAGAGATTTGATGTCTGTTAATTATATTAAGGTCCTTTTGATGAACAATTCCTATCCAATCCTTATTGGAGAAATATAATTACAAACAAAATCTCCCAACCCAGAAGTCCTCTCCACAAAGCCAGTAGAGAGAGAAAACACTTTTGTTGTTGAATGAGCATGAATCCAAAATGCGATATCTGCATCACAGGCAATCTACTATGTGATTATAAAGAAGAAAGAAATTCACCTTTTTATATAGTCAAGTACATACAACCCATTACATACACATTTTCAAGATGAATAATAACTAGTGCTCAAGTAAGAAGGCCTGACAACACTTTCGGTGACACATAGCTTATGTTAACTTTACCTGGTAGTTGGGGTGACCATCTGTGTTAGCTAATTGACTTTATCCAGAGGAAAAACAAGCTTCTGATATCTTTATGATATGGGTAGTTTTGCAACTTAGAGCAATGCACTCACAGGAGTAGGGATTCTATCCTTCCCCAGAAACTGACAGGAGTACCATCTCCTTAATGTTTACATTTCAAAGAACTGGTTTCCAGGTCTTGATAAAGATATTACTGGGTGGTAAAGCTGACAAAAGCCATCTTCAAAAGGTTGTATATACATTTTCAAAGAGAGAGGAAAGTACTTACAAGGTTTCTAAAGTAAATGCTCTGAGAAAAAGGAGGGGGTGGAAATCTTATTAAGCCTGTTATATTTAAATTTGTATTTGTCCTTCCACCCTCCAGTTGCTTACCTTTCCTCAGGTTACCTCCAAATCAGCCCAACTCTCCACCTGCTGATCTTGCAACAATTCTTTCTAGAGTGTCTGGGGTTATCTAAGTATGAGATGGAGGATCTGTTAGGCTCTGAAATTGGAACCAAAATGTGTTTTTGAGTATGCTTTTTAAAAATGGGTAAAGGATTCATTGCTTTCAGGACTTTCTCATTTTCCACTGCCAAGAAATCCCTCTACAGGTGTAACGATCTGCTAAAATTCTCTGTCCACTTCTTGACATATTTCTGATAATATCACCTTCCTCGCATCCTTTTAAAAGGATTATTTTCTCCATACTCCATTTATCAGATCCAGCATTCTCCTGGATCCCTGTTGCCAATGTCCAGCCCATTCTTCTGAAAACTTCCTTTAATAACTCATCCCCCTCTGGTCTGTGAAATCTAGTCACCTATCCTACATTTTTCAACGATTTTGTTCACCATCTACTAATACCCATTTTTTTTTTGCCATCATGGGAGGTAACAAAAAATGGCTATACCAATGAACTATCTACCAGCTGTAAATCATAAATTCTTCTTTAGCTATTCATTTCACTTATCTAACTTCTTAAGTGGCCACATTGCATCTTAATTTCTACCTCTAGAAAATTTACCAGTTATATTTCACTCTCTTATCACAGTCCTTTTACCCCACAACCTCTTTATTCTTGTGTGCTCTTGATTTCATCCTCCAGAATGATCTCCCAAATATAGATCAAACTTTATGCTTTAGCTTATGTGCACTGCTGCTGCTGCAGCAAAACTTTAATTTTACTTCTGTCTATTCTTCTACTGAAGACAACTTTACTGAGTCACCATTTTCTGCAAGATAAATTTCAAGTTGGTTAACATAACCTTTTGGCATGTTAGCTTTGACTACATTTTCCAACTTCATTTCCAGCAACTTCACCTACACTCTATTTATATCAGAATGGTTGTTCAAATATACCAATCACTTTAATTCTCCCATGCCATTATTTATAATTTTCTTTGTGAATAGAAAATTATTTTTCTCTTTTAAACCTCTTTCACATGATTTTTTTCCCCTGTTCTTTCAATTCCCTGGTCAGGCCATTGGCCTGATCAGATCAGTTGATATTTAATGTGCATCTGAATCATCATATCTTCCATCTGTTCCCTTCTTCTCTATTCTCTTCCCATTCCAAAGTAATCTTCCAAAAACCTCATTTGGAATACATCAAACATTGCTTAAAATTTATTGTCTTTATTTTATGAATAATACTAGTCTCTACAATCTAATGCCAACCAATTTTTCCAGCAATATTAATTTTACTTATATAAACATTTTTAAAATTAGTTTATGTATTGTGCTAGAGACATATCTCTCACACTTCTAATTTGTTTATAATTTCTTATACCATGTGCTTTATATTTCCAAAGTCAAAAGGTAATTCATAGCTTGATTTATCTCATATCTTCCTTTCAGTCTTTCTTGACCATTATCATGTAATGTTATCAATTCTATACTTTATAATTTGATGTCTTACACCTCATACTTTGTTCTAGTGCTGTTTTGTACATCTAAGTACCATTTCATGATGAAGAAATAAAGCCTGAACTTCATTAAAAATATAGTAGTTTATCATAAGTGCTTATATTGGTCATCATTTTCCTGTCTATTCTATTGTTCTATATTGCTAACTAAGAGAAGTAATTGCTTATTGATGGAGGTCAGTTTGGAAAAACCTTCCAGTTAGTATCAGAGCTGCCAGTCAGGCTGTAAGAAGAAAAACTCCTAAAGAAAAGTATAGAGAAAAAATGGCAATCTTAATTGGCCATCTGCAAATAATACATTACGTTTTGCAATGTAAAACTAATTTTGACCAGAATATGCCAATTTTAATTTATAGGTAACTTAACACTACTTTACTTGTAAGATATTCATTAAGTAAATATGGCCCCTTGGATTTTAATCATTGCTTTAGAAAGTCATGAAACTCAGGGGTTGATATTACTATATCACTACTTATTCTCATCTGGTCTTCTGCTTTTTCTAAAAAATTCATATATTCAATCTGTTACTTCATAAAATTTCTACATCTTCCACTCATATCAAAAGCACCCCAGTTTCTTGTGTTATACCCCAAAGACTTCATCTACATAACTTCCTTTCAGTCTCAAAGGAAGAATAGTTATTTTCTTTTCCTAAGCAAATTTCTAGTTTGGTTCCATTTCTTATTGGTCTTCTTCCTAGTAAACTCCGTGCCATCAGCAGATAAAACTTAACTTTCACTTGGCCTCATGTTCTCCCTTTTTAATGTTAAGACAAACATGCAAACCAACAAAATCCTTAGAGTATTATTCTCTCAATTTCTCTTTCTCTAACAAAAGTTTCAGAAAGAAAGCCTATAATATACCTTATACTTGAAATAAGGTGTGTGTCTTGATGTTGTCACTGACTGGCTGGGTAACTTTTAACAGGTCATCTGATCCACCAGAGTTTCAATTTGCTTATTTAACATAAAATTAGTCTTATCACACAAAAGGTGTAAAATAAAATAAACAACAACAATCGACGAATGTCCTATTAAATATTTATCTCTTTGCAAATGAATCCAGAATATTTCTAAGCAAAATCTCTTTAAGTCAACTCTTGCATGTTTGACAATGTGCTTGTCTTTGCTGCTGTATCACTTTTTCCCCATTATTTTATTCAAAGGTGCACTATTCTTACAGCCATTTGAGAATCATAATCTTTTCCCTACCTTCTATTATGCAGTGAATCAGTAGGTCTAAGTGATTCTCTCTTTCTCTTTTTTGATACTATTTGACTTTTGACTAAATAATAGTTTCTAAACATTTTTTCACTCCTGTAATCAGCCCCCTTTCCAATCTATCACTGTTGTTAGTCATGTTTTATAAACTGCCTAAATTCTCTCCATTAAAATCCTTCATTTGCTTCCCAATGCCAACCAAATTAAACTAATATTTATTATTCTTTCGATATGATCTGATATTCAGCTTCATATTCTGCTATTAATATTTTACTTGAGCCAAATTGAACTATTTACCCTCCATTAATATATCTCTTGTCTTTTAGCCTCCAGGCCTTTGCTCTCACCCTTATCTTTCTCTGTAATTTCATCTCATTCATCTTACCTGTGGAAATTCAGTGGCATTCTGATTTTAACATCCTCTTCTCTTTAGACAGAAATTATCTTATTCTTTTCTGAACACAATTATACTGTGTTCTATTTCTTTCATAGATGACGTCCTCAGATAGTACCACTGAATTAAACATTAAATATCCCATATTCCCCATACCCACTCCACATACACATAAATGTATTAGAGGAAAGATTATTAATAGATCCATGTACTTAGTATCTTCCAGAGTAGACAGTCAATTGGTGTTTTCCGGTAGGTAAATGTCAAAAATAAGCATAAGACCTACTGCTTAAAGGAAGTAGAGATATAGATTAGAGATAGGCATAGAGATAGATATATGTATGAGGTAAAAATAGATATAAATTTGCCAGTTAACTAATAATAATATCTATAAACACATTGTTTTATATAAATATAAGGCCTTACAGTAATCTGCCTCTGAGAACCCAGATTTCAGATGGTCTCCTGGTCAGAGTATACTTTGTAAGTTAGTTAAGTGAAAGTTATTTTATAGATATTTTATTCAATCCATTTATTTTATAGATTAAAAAACAGATTTTAGAAGTCCTGAAGGACATTTTGTCTGCTTCTGTGTGTTTCTGCTCACTTAAGCATTTCCATTTGCATTGTGCCTAGATCTTTTTATGAGAGGACCTGTTAATTAGGTATTCAGGACTTCTTTCTCAAATTAGAATGTTCTCTAATCTAGAAGATGGACAGCAAATTGTTTTCTCTTTACTTTTCAGCTATCACTAAAACTATTTTTCTGATTTTCTCTCTGCTCTTTTTATGGCCAATCAGGAAACTTTTGGTGTAATTAGGTTAAGGGAAAGTTCTCCCTTCCCTTCAGCTATCACTAAGTTAGTTTGGGAATGTTTTAGCAATTTTTCTTAAAATAATTCCCAATCTACACATTCATTTTTAACTGATAACAAATGATATGATTCTCTGTTAAGTGGCTATGACTGGCTTAGTCTCCTCCAACTGAAAAATATAATATGGAACAAAGCTAGGATTTTTGTAGGGTAGATCTAGAAAGAAATGTGCTGAGGTGGCACAGAGTCCTGTCTTCTAGGTGGTGGCAGTCCCAGCATAAGCACTGCTTGATTTTTAGGAGGGAAAGATTTTCAAGATGAGGTAAAGTCTTTGAGGAGAAGTCCCACTGTAGTTTGAATATGTATCCCCTCCAAAACTCATGTTGAAATTTAATTGCCCTTGTAATAATATTGTTAGATCACAATAGTGAACTCCAAGTTTCTCTTTGAAGAATCAGCATGTCAGTATGTTCAGCTCTCTTATTCTTTGATTCTCCATTTTTAAGTTTAACTTCCTGGTTCTCTGTGCCCCCTTGCCTCTAGTTTCAGTAAACAACTTTCCCGCCAGTTCTAATCAGTAGTTCATATCTGTTCCCCTGGTCAACTGCTATGACCTGAGTCACCCCTGGTCACGTGCTTTAACCTGTTCCGTAAAAGTCCTCCTACCAAACCACTCACCCCACCACTCTGGCTCGTACCCCTGCTCTCTTTAAAATAGCCAATCAGAATTAGCTTAGACTGTGTGGTCCAACCCTAGCCAATCAGGGAATGATACAGCACCTGCATCAGGAATAAAAACCGCTTCACTTCCCTTGTCCAGGTGTGTCCATTGCTCCATCTGTGAGATGCACCCTTCTATAGAAGTAAATTGCCTTGATGAGAAAATTAATATTTGAGTGCTACTTCTTTTGCAGCACTGAAAATTTACATATAACAATATTAAAAGTTTGAACTTTTAAAGGATAATTAAGTCATGAGGGCTCCACCCTCGTGGATGGTATTAAAACTGTTACGAAAAGGCAATTTCTGCCCCCTCTTGCCCTCTTCCATTTTGCTCTTCAGCCTTCCACTATGTGATGACAAAGCAAGAACACCCTTGCCAGATGCCAGCACCTTGATAATGGACTTCCTAGCCTCACAACTATGAGCCAATAACTTTCTGCTTATTATAAATTACTCAGTCTGTGGTATTCTGTAAAACAAGTATAAAATAGACTAAGAAAAGCCCCCTGATTGAAAGGAACTGGAAGGAACTAGGAGAAAATCAGGACTCAAGGCACCAGAGCACAGTGGGGAGGGTGGTGCTACACAGAAATCTGGCTTCAGCAAGTCAATAAAAAACAAAATCTGTGTTATAAGAACCTAAGAGAAAGAAAATAAATATCAGCTAGTAAAATCAATTGACCAGAATCTGTAGAATAGATGACAATGTGAACTAGAACATAAGAAATGGAATCTGTCACATTTTTCTAGGCCTATTTGTCAGAGGGGCTGGGACACAAAATGTTTCTCTTTGTCCGCCTATCCAGAAACTAATCCAAAAAGTGGACAGCTGAGTTGGGTCTGGAATAGGAAGCATCCAATAGGATAAAAATCACATGCGCTCTCTAAAGTCCATTAGTAAGTAACTGTAATACTTATAAATCACAGACAATAACTTGAAAATGATTAATAAAGAAGATATTGCCATACAAGTTCTTAAAATATATCATTAAAACAACTAATTCAATAAGTGAGAATATATGTGTAGATATTTGAAATTCCAAAAGTCAAAATCAAAGTGTAAAAATAAGTTATATTATTTGTAATATTACTGTGTACTCTGTTATACTCTGTATTTAGTCCTGATTATATGTTTTAATAACATAACTTTATTGGATAATATAATTTCTATTTGTAGATTGGTTAATGTAATTTATTAGTTCATAATTATGTGATATATAATTTATATATTTATAATGTATTGGTTAATATATTTTTAATTTGCAAGATATTACTTGCAATATTACTGTATACTCTGTTATGCTCTATATTTAGTCTTGATTATATGTTTTAATAATATCACTTTAGTGGTTAATATAATTTCAATTTGTATTTGTAAAGAAAATATTTTGCTAATGTCATCCAGAAAAAGTTCTCCATAAAAAGGTGACCTGGGGATAGCTAAGAAAATATCTGGCACAACTAATTTATGGAAACAGAAAAACTAATGAATTGTAATAAGAATAGTAGCTTATAATTTAGAAGTTTATTATTTACATCTACTTCTGTGCCAGGAATGCTGCCTCTCAAATACGACTCACTTAATAAATATTTTTGATTAACTGAATGATAAATTTTCTCTTGTTGTATTAGAATATTTGTTTTATTATAGGACTTGTGGATCAGGCAGATATGAGTTTGAATCCCAAATGCACCTTTTAACATCTATATGACACTGGAGACATTAGCCAACCTTCCTAGTGCTCAAGTTTCTCACCTAAGCATGAAAATTACTAAGACCTATTTTATTTAGTTGTTTTGAGGATCTAGTAGTATAAAATATGTCATTGTTAACTTACTCTCTGACATGGAACTTCATAACATTATTCTGTATGAGCTGGCATAGTTAAATACGAAAACAAAAATGTCTATTTTATCATCACAATCAAGTTTCCCAACACATTTACTAAACACATTTGACTGTGACTCTATAAGGGATTGCAAAAACCTAAGTTGCTTTTTACTGTTTGGGTGGTAATTTTCTTTAAAACCTTTCCTGGGCTTAAAAACAAAAGGGCTTTTCTGACTGGACAGCCTCATCAAGGGAAAAGATTGAATGTCTCATCAGGCAGTTTGCCCCTGACTGTTTTAAGCACAAGTCCTCCTGCAGAACTCTTAGTTTTGCTCACTGAACCACAAAATTAAAGTACCATGGAAGAAATCCAGAATAGCAACAATGCAGAAATATGTATCATGTAATACTGAATAGCTTCAAAATTTCTGTATTTACAAAAAGTTTTAACAGATGAAATAAACAAAAGTTTATGGTCTAAGAAAGGAAACACAATGTCAGTTAATTAGCACTTTTCTACTGTTCTAAACCTTTTAATAAGTGCAGAGGGAATATGCACTTACTGAAGTATATCAGTGAAAAGATAATTTGTCTTTGAATAGAGTAGTTTTATCCCATTAATTTCTACCATTATGGTGGGAGATAAGATGTAAGCCAATGGGTAACTGAAAATTAAGGTCCAAAAAGAGAAAAAGAAACAAAAGAATAGCTTATGTCACACTATACAATATGTATGCTAAAATAATTTTATATAACCATTTATTACCATCAGTTAGTGTCAACTATATGCAATTAATTGTGCTTGATTTGTGTTTAGGGTTATTACAAATCAGCCCCTTTAAAAGTCACATTTTATTATTTTTTCATAAAGAACAGAAAACATAATCTAGAGCAGATGTAATAATGACAAAAAAAAGATTAAAAGGTTAAAGTATAAGTAAAGCTAACTTTAAGACCTTGAATTACTTAATGGTACAATGTACATTATTTGGGTGATGGTTAGGCTAAAAGCTTAAACTTCACCTTTATGTGATATAAACATATATAAAAACTGCACTTGTACCCCTTAACTTTATACAACTAATAATAAAAAAAGTTTTAACTAGATATACTGGATATTTATTTATTAAAATTATAGCAATTCCTCTTAGATATTCTAGATGTGGTGCTAAAGAACAAAATTGATATCCTTTGAAAAACAACATTGACAAAGGAGAAAGTATCTAGAATAGTTATTTGAACAAATGATATTTTGAAATCCAAAGAAATTTTTGCTGAAGATAGATAAATAATACTGAGTAAATTACTAATCAGAAAGATTGGTAAGTAAACTTTTAAAATTTTATTATATTCAGGTATACAAAAGTAAAAAGTAATGCAAGGGTACACATATGCACTTACCCATGGTAACAAATAACACATGACCAATTCAGTTTAAACCACCTGTATATGTTACCAAATGTATTTTATCCTCTTCTACACACAGGTAACCACTATGATTAATGTAATATTTGTCATTTTCCTGAATTTGTTTATTTTACATATATATATACACACTATATATATATATATATATACACACACACTATATATATACACACACACACACACACACATACACACACAGCTATCATTTCTCTTTTCATTGTATTTGACTTACTCTGTCTTTTTTCTAACTTCATATGGGGAAAACTTAGCTCATTAATTTTCAGATTTTATTTCCTTATAAAAATGTTTACAGTAATATATATTTATTGAGTTATTGCATTAGATACTTTCTTAAAGTTTTGTTATCAGTGACAGTTATTCACTGTCATGGAGTCCCAAATATGTTCCCTTTTCCATTACATTTTATTTTATCACTATACTATTTAGAGGATATTTTACATTCCTTCTAAAATATATTCCTATCTTTATTGCATCATAGTACAACACTAAATTTATATTAAACCAAATCTTTGAAAATTTGGAGACCCTACTTACAGCCTAGTACATGGTCAGCTTTTGTAAATGTTCCATGAACACATGTGAAAAATGTGGCCAATTATTTCTAACAAAATGTATCAATATCTGTAAACAGCTACTTCTGTTGAAGACAGTGTGCAGGATGTTGGAATTTTACTTTTGATAATTCTATTGAAGTACACCTGAAAACACTTATGGGATAAATGTCCAAAGCTATTCATAGCAGTCTTCTTGAAAGAAAATTAATGTCAACCAAGAGAAAAGAGGGGAAAGAAGGGCAAGATGAGTTCACGTCTTTTGCAGGGACATGGATGAAGCTGGAAACCATATTTCTCAGCAAACTAACACAAGAACAGAAAACCAAACACTGTATGTTCTCACTCATAAGTGGGGTTTGAACAATGCGAACATATGGACACAGGGAAGGGAACAGCATACACCAGGGCCTGTCAGGGGATGGGGGCCAGGGGAGGGATAGCATTAGGAGAAATACGTAATATAGATGACGGGTTGATGGATGTAGCAAACCTCCAAGGCACGTGTATACCTGTGTAACAAAACTACACGTTCTGCACATGTACCCCAGAACTTAAAGCATATTTTTAAAAAAAGGGGGCAAAGGCAGAGAAAGGAAAGGAAAGGAAAAGGTCCGAGTGCTCACTATACAGTACCTACATCAGCAGCGTGGACTTTGTAGTGGTTTAAGGGGAATTTTCTCCTTACTATTTTATATAGCATTACTTTCCCTTCTTACTTCAACAAAACATATGGAGTAAAGGAAAGGAATTGGGTAGTGGAATTATGAAAGATAAGTTATGCACCATAATTTCCATTCATATTTCTTTTTTCCTGCAACAATGGTGTGTTAGTTTGTTCAAAAAAGAATATGAAAAGCCATTTCTGTAATCCAGAATAGAACACTGAGCTTCTAAATAACACCAATAAAATGGGAATGGTCACTTGCAGAGGGATTCTAGAAATAAGTAGGAGATAGAATCAACATGTCAAAGTGGCTGATTCTATCTAAGAAAACAATAAGTTTAGGAAAAAAATAAGAATGGTGCTCAAGTTATAAATATAGACAACAGGGTGAATTTTGCTACCATTTACTCAGCTAAATAAAACAAGAGAAGGAAAGATTTTTAGGGGAAGGAAGGTGGTTGTGAATGCTGAGTTTACCTATAGCATTTAGATGAAAAACCTTGGTAGATAATTGACTGTGAGTATCGGGTTATATGTATATATTTGTACATAAATTTGTGCTTATTTCATAGTTGAAATCATAGAATCAAATGACATTTTTGATAAAAAAATACTTAAAATATGTGAACACTTTGCTCTTCTACTGTCATGTCAGCAGTTTAAGCCTTGATGTTAGTTATTCTTGAAATCATTGACATGTCAGCAGTTACGCCAGCTTCAGGGTCTGTGCATCCCAAGATATTTAATGTTTAGTAAACCATTAACACTTTGAAATTATATTAGCAATAAGCCAAGGGATAGTTGGCAGGGAAGAAAGGCACAGAAAGGGCTTAGCTGCTAATATATACCAGATATATAAGCTGACATCATTGTCTAAACAGCTTTATTGAGGTGTACCTGATAGAGAATAAACAGCACCTATTTCCAAACAGACAACTTGATGAATTTTGACAAACATTTACACTGTGATCATGACAATTAAGATAAGGAACATACGTATTACCCCCAAAATTTCTTCAAGTTTTTTAAAATTTCTATTTCTGATCTTCCCTACATACATGCCCTCTACTCTCTGTTCCTAGGGAACAAGTGATATACTTCCTGCCATTATAAAGTTGTTTTTATTTTCCAGAAATTTATAAAGCTGGAATCATGCAATATATACCCATTTTGGTTTGCCTTTAGGCAAAAATTATGTTGAGTGTCATCCCTATTGTTAGGTGTTTCAATAATTTTGTACTGCTTAGTAGGCTTTCATAGTATTGCTATACCACAATTTGTCTATCCTTTCACCTGGATTTATTTGGGTTATTTACAGTTGCTGTTAATTACAAACCAAGCTGTTCTGAACATTCCTTTAGAAGTCTTTGTATAAACATATGCTTTCATTTCTCTTGGATACATACTTAGAGGAGTGAAATGGCTGATTCATTTTGTAGAGATATGTTTAGCCCTTTAAAAAAAATACTGTCAAACTCTTTTCATAAAGGTATACCATTTATAATATGAACATAAGTACATGAGAATTCTAATTGGTGTACATCCTTGCCGATATTTGTTATGGTCAGTCTTTTAAAATTGTTAACACTCTAACTGGTATTTCACTGTGAGTTTCATTTGTAGTTTCCCAATAAATAATGATGTTCAGTAGCTTTGTGTTTATTTGCCATCTACATATCTTCTCTTTGAAGTGTCTGTAAAATATTTTGCCCATATTTAATTAGGCGGTCTGTTCTTCATATATTCTATATGCAAGTCTTTTTATCAAATATGTAATTTGCAAATGTGGCCCATCTTTTCATCCTCTTAATGGTGTCTTGATATATAGAGGTTCTTATTTTTGCTGAAACCAAATTCAATATTTTATTTTATGCATCATGCTTTCAATGTTGTTTCTAAGAAATTTTTACCTAACCAAAGGACACAGATTCTCTCTTATGTTTTATTCTAGAATTGCTTTAGTTTTAGGTGACACATTTAAGTCTATGATCCATGTTTTAGTAAACTGTTGGTTATAGCACAAGATATTAATAAAAGTTCCTTGAATATTTAGTTGTTTCGGCACATGAGTAAAAAATACTAACCTTTCTCCGCTGAATTATATTATATGGCCTTTATTTTTACTTTAAAAAAGGCAACTATGCATGATGATATATGATACCACCTATTATAAAACTTTCCAAGTGGTTAAAAATTACTTATAGGAGCATAAATTCCCTTAAAACAGGGAACAAATGAAAAAGAATGACCAGAAGTTCTCAAATGGATTAATATGGAGTCACAGTTGAGAATCTCCTGTTAATCCTTACAGTAAGACAAATTTCCTTCATCTGAAATGCAATAAATTAACTTTCTGGAGGCAGGAATTTAATTGGATAGTCCTATCCTATCCCAGAGGTTCTGTGATTCTAAAAAGATCTGGGAGTGAATATCCCTTTCCAACTGCAGTTAGCATATACAGGTAGAATTTAGGATACTGTATTTTGTCATACTCAACTTAAGGAATCATTATACCTTCAAAATTAAATTTATTAAGATTCATAGGTGAAAAAAGGTGATTATTTGCATTTTGGCATCTATATATTGTAAACCAAATGTGATATGTTAGTAAGCAACAGAGCTCAAATACCAAGAGAGGTAAAGATTGTTTTGATACTAATTAGTGTTGCCAGAGTGACAGCTTACCCACATGTGATTCCTGTTAGCATTGAGGTTTCTTAATCACTTTCATTTAATGAGACCCTCCTGAGAAATGCTGCCATGAATTAAAGTTAATTTTTTACAAATAATAATTTCATCCAAAATTGAGATCAATTCACCTTTCAGAGATATGTGAACAACATAAAGGTGTTATCAGAATTCTCAGAATTAAGTAGAAGCAATTCTACTATTTTCTGTGTTAGCTATGAAGAGAATCCCCTCTGTGATTCTCCAGGGATTTGCTACCATCTTTATTGTCTGAAAAAGAATTTGATATGTCATATTCTCTATTCTGTTCATATTTTAATATCTGAAGCCTATGCTCATGGTCTAGACATTTACAGTAATTACACTTTAGCCATCTCCTTCTAAAATGCAACGTCCCTGAGTAGATACAATTAAGCTCCACACACATCTTAAAGAGTGTGTTCTTAAACTAAAATTTACAGCCTGTGTCTCCCAAAAGCCTCTAAAAACATACTCTTCAAAAATATCAAATGTTGTTATCAGAACAGAGTGTCTAGAACATAATCATATATTTAGAAAGTCTCTTGAGAGTCACTGAGAAACAAAGTGGGGTACAGTTCTATTAGATGACATCCTGGTGGCTTTATTAATTTAGTGCTATACTAAGGATTTCTCATCTTTTTACATTATGCACATAATATAAAACGAAGGACAACATACTATTGCATAATTTTGTTGTCTCATTATGTGCCTATCATCTTTATTCTCATTTAGTAGCATTTGTTATTTTCCTATTGCAAATAATTTTTATCTTGTGTATTTCATGTTTATATTTTGGTGCAATTTCCAAAAGTTGGCTAACTCTAAATAAACATTGTCTATAGCTCAGTTTTCTACAGCTCACTTTATTAGAATAAAATATTTTTTCTAATAAAAAGAGAACAGTCTTGCAGAACGCGTATGTCTGACCCTCTTTCCAGAATTTCTTTTGATGGAACAGATTTGCTACTGACCTGTCTCTACATTACTGGGCCTGTTAGCCTGCCCTTCAGGTACACTGCCAAGTGAGGACCTTACCTGACTTTAGAGGGCCAGCTTGGCCAATTTAATTCCATTTCAGGAGAAGTAGACATTAAAGCCTATAATCAATGGAAGAAAGTGTTGCTATAGCACTGCCCAGTCCACGGTACTCTTAGGAAAGAATGGAGGCAGTTGCCTAGCAAGAGGATACTTCTTTTACTGACTAGGTTCTGACGGGAGGAAGAAAAGTTTTTGGTATAGGACTTAGGTCTGTATCAGCCAGGTGCAGTGGCTCACGCCTATCATTTCAGCAATTTGGAAGGCCAACATGTGTGGATCACAAGGTCAGTAGTTCAAGACCAGCCTGGCCAATATGGTGCAACCCTGTCTCTACTAAAAATACAAAATTTAGCCAGGCGTGGTGGCATGCACCCTTAGTCCCAGCTGCTAGGAGGCTGAGGCCAGAGAATCACTTGAACCCAGGAGGCAGAGGTTGCAGTGGGCTGAGATCACACCACTGTACTCCAGCCTGGGCGAGAAAGCGAGACTCTGTCACAAAAAAAAAAAAAAAAAAAGAGTCAGTATCAAGCTCTGACTTGGATGCATTTTTAAAGGCTTTGAAAAATCCTGTAGACATGAAAACTTATACCAGGGCATGCAGCTAGATCCTGAGACCAAATCAGATCCGGTACTTGTAAAAATAACAAGATAACACATAACAGGTGCTAAGTACAATGCAATATTTCTAAGCCACACATATGCCCAATGCATGGCTTCTGGGTGCTAGAAGCACATCACTTAGTGCTGCTTTTAGTCGGGGGAGAAAAGACACAAAAATAACATTGTTGGAAGACTAAAAAATAATAGGAAGACTACTATAATCTTAAGTACTCTAGGTGAAGAACTTGAAAAACAACTACAAAATGTACAAATGAAAATAATTTTTAAAGAGTACAAAATTGTTCAATTGTATTGCAATAGAATTTGAATGAATTGATTGCTGAATAGCAGCAATAATCTCGCTTTCACCCTAAAAGGGACTTTAGTTCAAAGCCATCATGGAACATCTCCAGGATGTGGACTTTCCTTTTTTTCTTAAGTTTTAAGTTCAGGGTTAAGTGTACAGGTTACATAGGTAAACTTGTGTCAAAGGGGTCTGCTGTACAGATTATTTCATCACCCAGGTATGAAGACTTGTACCCACTGGTTATTTTTCCTGATCCTCTCTCTCCTTCCACCCTCTGATAAGCCCTAATGTGTGTCATACCTCTCTCCGTGTCCATGTGTTCTCATCATTTAGCTTCCACTTATAAGTGAGAACATGTGCAACATAAACCAATAGAACAAAATAGAGAACCCAGAAATAAGACTGAACACCTACAACTACGTAATCTTTGACAAACCCGACAAAAACAAGCAATGGGGAAAAGATTCCCTAGTCAATAAATTTTGCAGGGATAACTGGGTAGCCATATGCAGAAGACCGAAACCGCACCCCTTCCGTACACTATGACATGGACTTACATAGCAACAGCCTTCAGCCATTCAAATAAATGGCATACTTGTGAGGCATACTTGTCACTAGATCCTTCTCATGAGAAATCTGGGGATCACTGTTAAATTTGCTTAAATGCCTATTTCTACTAGACCTTGTACCTCATAAGAGCACAATCTATTTTTTATCTTTATATATGATGTCACCTAGCAAAAGAACTCACAGTGTTAGTGTTCAGTAAACAGTGAATGAACGGATGAATGCATGGATTTCTTCCACACAGTATGACACAGTGAGCTGCCAAATGTTTAATTAAATTGTGTATTAGGGGATTTATCTCTGTGTGTGTATGTGTTCCTGCATGTGTGTGTGTAGATAACTAGAAAGATACGAGTACATTTTATTATGTTAAACTGTTAATGAAAATTGTATTTAATTAAAGAGTTCATGCAGGATCTTACAAGTATGCTTCATTATAAATTATCCTGTTATATTAAAAACCCTTGTATAAGTAAATTAGTTTATTAAATGGTAGTTATTTATACTTACTTGGAATTTTAACAGTGGAGATAGTCATATGGACTCAACTCATGTCATGTACACACATATACATCTACATACAGTAGCAAACCTATGGATATGTTAACTTGGCTGTTACTTTTTTAATATAAAATAATTTCAATCTTAGGATGAAAGTCGAATGGAGATTCAGGCAGCTGTCTCACACTTAGGCTATACCAAAATTGGCTACAGTAAAGATGCAAATTGGAAAATTATAACAAGTGTACTAACTGAAATATATTATTCTATTAGGTAATGTTCTCTCTGGATAATGTCATTATTTTAAAATCAATATAGTACACTGAATTTTAGTGAAAATTAACACAAATATTTGGAAATTACATATTGTTAGGGAATTTGAATATACAGTTATATGTCACTTAACAGGAATACTTTCTTTTTTTATTGTACTTTAGGTTCTGGGGTACATGTGCAGATCATGCAGGATTGTTGCCTAGGTACATACATGGCAAAGTGGTTTGCTACCTCCAGCACGCCATCACCTATATCTGGCATTTCTTGCCATGTTATCTCTCCTCAACCTCCCCAACCCACCACTGGCCCTCCCTTTGCCCCCACCCAAACAGACGCCAGTGTGTGATGCTCCCCTCCCTGTGCCCATGTGTTCTCATTGTTCAGCACCCACCTATGAGTGAGAACATGCAGTATTTGATTTTCTGTTCTTGTGTCAGTTTGCTGAGAATGATGGGTTCTAGGTTCATCCATGTCCCTACAAAGAACACGAACTCATCATTTTTTATGGCTGCATAGTATTCTATGGTGTGTATGTGCCACATTTTCCTTGTCCAGTATATCACTGATGGGCATTTGGGCTGGTTCCAGGTCTTTGCTATTGTAAACAGTGTCACAATGAACATACCTGTGCATGTGTCTTTATAGCAGAACGATTTATAATCCTTTGGGTATATACCCAGTAATGGGATTGCGAGGTCAAATGGAATTTCTATTTCTAGATCCTTGAGATATCGCCACACTGTCTTCCACAGTGGTTGAACTAATTAATTTACACTCCCACCAACAGTGTTAAAGTGTTCCTATTTCTCCACATCCTCTCCAGTATCTGTTGTCTCCAGATTGCTTAATGATCGCCATTCTAATTGGCATGAGATGGTATCTTAATGTGGTTTTGATTTGCATTTCTCTAATGACCACTGATGAGGAGCATTTTTTCATGTTTGTTGGCCTCATATACGTCTTCTTTTGTAAAGTGTCTGTTCACATCCTTCACCCATTTTTGAATGAGTTTGTTTGCTTTTTTCTTGTAAAACTGTTTTAGTTCTTTGCAGATTCTGGATATTAGCCTTTTATCAGATGGGTAGATTGCAAAAACTTTTGCCGATTCTGTTGGTTGCCAGTTCACTCTAGAGATTGTTTCTTTTGCTGTACAGAAGCTCTGGAGTTTAATTAAATCCCATTTGTCTATTTTGGCTTTTGTTATCAATGCTTTTGGTGTTTTAGTCATGAAGTCCTTGCCTATGCTTATGTCCTGAATGGTTTTGCCTAGGTTTTCTTCTAGGGTTTTTATGGTGTTAGGCCTTATGTTTGAGTATTTAATCCATCTGGAGTTAATTTTAGTGTAAGGTGTCAGAAAGGGGTCCAGTTTCTGCTTTCTGCACATGGCTAGCCAGTTTTCTCAACACCATTTATTAAACAGGGAATCCTTTCCCTATTGCTCGTTTTTGTCAGGCTTGTCAAAGATCAGATGGTTGTAGATGTATGGTGTTGCCTCCGAGGCCTCTGTTCT
Source organism: Cacajao melanocephalus (assembly GCA_963573385.1). NCBI lineage: Eukaryota > Metazoa > Chordata > Mammalia > Primates > Pitheciidae > Cacajao > Cacajao melanocephalus. Next base: position 31,824 of record CAUYLG010070293.1, read on the forward strand.
GTTCCATTGGTCTATATCTCTGTTTTGGTACCAGTACCATGCTGGTTTTATTACTGTAGCCTTGTAGTATAGTTTGAAGTCAGGTTGGGAGATGTTTCTAGCTTTGGTCTTTTTGCTTAGGAATGTCTTGACTATGCAGGCTCACTTTTGGAGCCATATGAAGTTTAAGGTATTTTTTTACAGTTCTGTGAAGAAGGTCATTGGTAGCTTGATGGGGATAGCATTAACTCTATAAATTACTTTGGGCAGTATGGCCATTTTCACGATATTGATTCTCCTAACCATGAGCATGGAATGTTTTTCAATCTCTTTGTGTCCTCTCTTATTGCCTTGAGCAGTGGTTTGTAGTTCTCCTTGAAGAGATCCTTTATATCCTTTGTTAGTTGTATTCCTAAGTATTTTATTCTCTTTGTAGCAATTGTGAATGGGAATTCGCTCTTGATTTGGCTTTTAGTCTGTTACTGGTGTATAGGAATGCTTGTGATTTCTGCACATTGTTTTTGTATCCTGAGACTTTGGTGAAGTTGCTTATCAGTTTAGGAGATTTGGGGCTGAGACAATGGGGTCTTCTAAATATACAATCATGTCATCTGCAAATAGAGACAATCTGACTTCCTCATTTCCTAATTGAATACACTTTATTTCTTTTTCTTGCCTGATTGCTCTGGCTAGAACTTCCAATACTATACAGAATAGGAGTGGTGAGAGAGGGCAACCTTGTCTAGTGCCAGATTTCAAAGGGAATGCTTCCAGTTTTTGCCCATTCAGTGTGATATTGGCTGTGGTTTGTCATAATAGCTTTTATTATTTTGAGATACGTTCCATTGATACCTAGTTTATTGAGAGTTTTTAGCTTAAAGGGCTGTTGAATTTTGTTGAAGGCCTTCTCTGCATCAACAAGAATACATTCTAAACACTCTCCTTAGGTGATTTTGTTGTTGTGCAGCCATAATAGCATCAGAGAGTGCACTGACGCAAAGCTAGAAGGTGGAGCCTTCTATACACCCAGGCTAGATGGTACAGTCTATTGCTCCTAGGCTACAAACCTATACAGCATGTCACTGTAATAAATACTATAGGTAGCTGTAACACAGTGGTATTTGTATATCTAAAACATAAAAGGTACAGTAGAAATAATGTTATTATAATCTCATGTAACCTTTTAACATTGTTATGTGGTACATGGCTATATTTTTAAGCAGTGTGTTTAAATTTATATATCACTGTTTTCAAGCTAAAGTAGTATTCTTAAATTGGAAAATCATATGTTAAATATTAGCCTCTAGCACAATTTATTGTAATGGAAATTTTGACAGATACTTCAGCTACTTAACCAAATAAGTGATAGCTCCTCCAGACTACTGCTTACCAAAAGGGTATATACATTACAGTAAACAAAACAATGTGGAGTTCAGATGATCACTCTTAGAAAGTTGACTGAAGATAGGCTTGCTCATCATACTTCAATATTCAACTATTCAGTTCCCTAGGAGAATATCATGAAGTGTAGACCTTCAATTCACTTAAAATAATACTGAGATATGTCAAATTGCATTGCATTAATCCTTCAATAGTTATTCCTTCAAAAAGGTTAAGGGAGGCCGGGTGCGTTGGCTCACGCCTGTAATCCCAGCACTTTGGGCGGTTGAGGCGGGTGGATCACGAGGTCAAATGATCGAGACCATCCTGGCCGGCATGGTGAAACCCTGTCTCTACTAAAAATACAAAAAAATTAGCTGGGCGTCGTGGTGCATGCCTGCAGTCCCAGCTACTTGGGAGGCTGAGGCAGGAGAATTACTTGAACCTGGGAGGCAGAGGTTGCAATGAGCCGAGGTCGCGCCACTGCACTCCAGCCTGGTGCCTGGTGATGGAGTGAGACTCTGTCTCAAAAAAAAAAAAAAAAAAAAAAAAAGGTTAAGGGAAATTAGTCTGCTGCGTTCTTTTATGGCCTATTTTATATTTAAACAAACTGTAGGTTGGTATGGTCCCCTTCATGAATATGCATATGTGGTACAAAAACATGATGTTGACATAAATAATGTAATGATTCATTACTTCTTTTGAAAAAAACTATCATTTTATTTCTGAAATTAATCCATTACCTGGTTCCCACTGGCAGCTACTATTCTAGAGTCTTTCTCTCTCTGTCTCCCCCATGTCTTTCTTTATCATACCACCACCAGGTAGGATGCCTATATTGCTGTGTTTTTCTCTTTGGGAAGAGAGGAGAAGCATTCTGTGTTTGAGTTCTGTGTTACTCTCAGAAACCGTGAATGGTTCCACGCCTATTGGGACTCTACTTGCTTACCTTGTAGAAATTCTTAAAGGTGTGCATTTTGTTGACCTCTTTGCTTAATTTCCCACATATCCTTTGTAGTTTTCAGGCATCTGGTGTTTCTCAACTAAAATTAAACATTGCAAAATGTGGCATACAATTGTGAAAATACAGAATAATTTTCTTTCCTTCCTTTCTTCAACTGTGCTGTGAAAGTGGAGCCCTAGAGCCCTAGGATACCAAACAATTTTCAGTAAATGCTTCACTGTAGTGTATATTAACAGTTGGATATCACATCTCACTCTGCCAACTTCTAGATGCTGAGGTAGGAAAAGAAGGAGGTGCTGAGATTATTGTGGAGTCCTCATCAGTGGGGTCAGGGCTCCTGCTGAGATGGCCATTGAGTCTCATGCTCTTGGGTACAGCTGGTGGCAAGTTCCTGCAATCAGGAGCCATCACTAGCAGAAAGACTGTAGAGTCATTTTAATCAGTCTTTGGTAAAGCTGGCAGTAAATGTACTAAGTGGATATATTTTCCTGTAAATTGCCACTGTAGCTTTAGTGTTCTGCTTGAATTGAGGCAGCATTACATAATGTAGAATCAGAGAGGATAGAATCAAACATTCTACTAGTTCTCAGCACAGCATACATTTATTCTATAAAATTATTCTGTTTCTTGATCCAGGGAACAGCATTGAAAATTATTCATAAGGTAGATATGCAGAAGGCATACACAATATGTCTAAAGTATTATTTAAATGGACCCTAGAATATTTATACAATAGTAAAGAGTTGAGAATGACATTTTTATGTTTCATTTAAGCAAAATGTGCAAGGTTAATTCTATTAAATTTCCTGTTTTTTTTTTCCAGCTATGTGCATATGTAATTTAAAATATCTAATGATTCTGTAAGGCTTTAATAAAAAACCAGTGGTTCCCTCTTCCTTGCTCCTCACCCTACTTCATAACAGCAAAGATTTTCCTCTCTTAGCTAGTGAGCTAGGTACAGGATTCAAGTATTTGTCCCATAACTCTAAAGCAACATGTTTATTCTGCTACATTAAGATTTGTTTCCATTTTCTCTATTTTCTATTGACTTTCTATTATGGAAGATGGAGATGTAGTTCTCTTACATTTCTGTTCTCACTTCTCCTCCATCCTTCTTTCCAAATATAATTTTGATTAAATCAGCATTCAGTGTTTAAATTATTATTACTATTTTAATATCACTCACAGATGACTCATGATAAGTACTAGAACTACATTCCTGACTTGTACGATGTTTTGTTCTTCCTAGAGTTCTTAATTTCTTCAGTTTCCCCATTACCTAATTTTTAAATCTATCATTCATTTTCCTTCTTAAATGCAATCTTTTTTCAACTCACTAACAATGAGTAATCTCTCAGCTTTTTTCAATATGGAAACTTATTCCCTGCTCTACTGAAAACTTATAAAATATACAAAAGATAATAGGAATGATTTTGTGAGTACCCATGTACCTGCCCACTCTTCAGTTTAAGAAATAAAGTATTACGCGAAATGTAAAAGTCCTCATGTTCCTTCCTATAATATGTCCCCATCCACCCATATAACCTTTTAAAAACATTTAGTGTTCATTATTCCTATCTATTGATTTTTACTTTTTCCATGTATATAAAACACTAAAGCAAAATATACTATAGTTTGGAATATTTTAAAATATTTTAGAAATATTACTACTGTATACTATACAAATTCTTTATTCTCCCTGTTTTTCACTTGACATTTTCATGTTTACAAATTTGTTTATGTTGACACATGTGTAAGTTACTGACTTTCACTGCTCTGTAGCATAACCATTATGTTGAACATGCATGACTAGTGGTAGTAAACATAAAGCCATTTCATTTTGTCTTTTAATGTCACTTGCTTGAAAGTGAAAAATCCTTACAGATTCTATGATTTAATGGGTACTCTGAGAACTTTAAGTCACAGACACAGTCTCACTTCAGTTTAAAAGGTACAGTCATGTATAATTACAAAGGTTCAAATTTGATTTAAAATCTCGGTTTCTTCTCTCTTTCAGCTTGCCTTCATATGAAAAAGAAACTTGCAGCCACCTAGAAAAGATGATCTGGTACTTCTTAAGCTTTTGACTGTCCTTCTCTCAACTCTCTATCTTTCAAACACAAGGGAAAGTCCAAGAGTTTGCAAAGCTGCTCACCCCAACATCTTTCAACAATCCAACCACACCCAGTAACTTCAACTTTTAAACTATATGACTACAATAATTCCTATTTGTTTCAGCAGCCATTAAGTGACATTTTTGGTTGTTACTTGCAAACAGGTATACTCCAAATGGTAAGATATACTCTTTTAGTATAATTAGAGTGAAAGTATCTACATCTGCTGTTATAATCATGTGGGTTTTTTCTTTTTTCTATTTTAATATGTCACTATGGTGAATTACCTTAAAGGTTTTCTATTGAGAAAATATCTTTGGATTTCTGTGATAAATCTAACTTATGTGTGTACATATGTATATACATATATAGGTATGTGTATGTTCATATATATATATATATACACAATTCCTTCTAAAACCCTTCTAAACTTAGATAGGTACTCAACATTTTCATCTCATCTTTCATAATTTCTACTTTTTTTAAAACTCTATGATTATGATTTAAATCCTAATAATTGTGCCTACCAATTTACAAATTCTTCTTATATACATTTTTCATTACTGTTTATCTAGTATATTGAATTTCTAATAAATTTTCAAAATTCACTTTGGGCTTCTTTAAGCCTGCCTTTTTAAATAGTCTTTTAGCCTTTAGTTATTAACATACTTTTCCATTTCTTTAAATATCCTGAACATATATTCTGTTTCATGACTAAAATTCCAGAATCTGCAGATGTTGCTGAGATGTTTCTATACTTTATTTCCTGACTCTTCCTCCTGTCATTTTTTCCTTCCTTCAATAAGTAATGTTTGATCAATTTAAGTTCCTTAGAATTTTACCATTAGGAATTATTGAGCCTGGGATTAAAATTCATTTTTCCAGAGATTTCATCCTAAGGCCCTGAATCTTGAGCTAATCTCAGTTTATTAACGTCTGGCAACACATTAGGGTGTATGCAGTGCATCACATCACACTTTCAGATTTAACATTTTTAGGACAAAATTTCTCATTTCCATGTAAGGTTCTTTAAATTAAAAATTTCCACAGTTTTTGCATTCTTATTTCTCATCTGGTTGTCCTTAAGAACCAAAGTTTCAAAACCCCAAAGTAGTAGGAAATTATTTTTCTAACAGGAGAAAGATTTTTAATCATCTGGGTCTACATTTCAAGCTGTGTATGAAGATAACTGATATGCTTTCTAGTAGGATGCAAGTATTGATGTCTAACTTTATAATTTTTAGATTTTCCTACTTCCTTTACATCTTATGGGATGTTTGTCTTTATTTCCCATATCTATCATTTTCTGAAAGTTTTAACTCAAATCTGGAAGAACTAAGATGTAGTTAAAGGTGGTAAAGAAGGAGCTGAATAATCAATGTGTCATATTAAAACTCTAATTAAACATCAAATGCTGAAAGTGATGACGTTAATAGGTAATATTGATGAAAAAGAGGTTGGCTAGTGATTAAAATAGTTTTAAAAGCAATATTTGTATCATTATTTTCTATTTCAGTGTAGCTACAATTGTAGCATTTTGTTCTGCTCCATGAGTCAAGCATAAAACCTTGCTTTGTTTATTCATTTGAAATCTCTAATGGTGTTTATACAAATAACATTATTGTACTGTATAGACCTTAAATAAAGTTGAAACCCATTGAGTATAACATTTGAAAAAATAGCTTACAAAATCTAAAAACCAGAACAAATCTTGAAACATAACTGTCCCATTTGGCAATAAGGTAATTGTGATTTTGGTGGTATTTGTTTACCCTAATACATTTCAGGGGCAAGTGTTGCCAGGATAGGTATTCAGTGACTAAGAATGTAGAAGACTGCAAAGTCAGGCTGTCTTAGCTCAAATCCTGCTGGCTGTGTGACACTCAGGAGTTTTAGGAACTCCTGAAATCAGTTCCTAAATCCTTCTAAGCTTAATTATCTATATCTGGCAAATGTGGATAATAATAATACCTAGGTCAGAGAGTTGTTGTGAAGCTTTTAGGAGGTAATGTTTTGAAATCCACAGTACGAGGTCTAGAGCAGAGAATTGCTCAAACAGACCTTCATCTTCTCATGCTCTGAAAAAGTTAGATTTTTCAGAGGCTAGTCTGGGAAAACAGGCCTAAATTTTGAAATAGAAGCTAGAGGTTTAGACAATTCCATATTTATATAGCCAATAGTAGTTGGTTTATCTTCCTAACAGCTTTAGCAAAGAAGCAGCAAAGAAAATCAGCTACAGGCTGTGAAGGTAGAGAAAGTGCACCATGCATCCAATCACTTTCTCTGCCATTTTATTCTTTGCACAATATTTTGAGTGATTTAGAGGAGTTAGGGATTGAACACACTGGTTTTTCAACACACAGACTCATTTCCTCAGAGGCTATAATGTATCACTTAGTACTTGCTAACCTAGAGCAAGCAGAGCTTCATAGCACAGGGCAGAAGCAAAGTACAAACTCAACAATAGCTATAGTTTATCATTATTATCATTACATTTACTTGAAGAATAAATAACTTAAGAATTTATACATTTTTTTCTTATAGCAAAAAAAAAATTTATGTGGAAAACAACTTAACCCAGTTATAAATTTGGCTAAGTCAGTCATCTAGAATAACCTAGCAATGATAATCCAACCCTCCTCTTGTTACAAGTGCTTGAATTATGAGCTCATTATATTTGCTATAAAGGATATAATCTTTTCTCAAATGGCTTTCCTGTTGAATATCTCATCTTTTCTATGTGGTAAAACAAATTATTTCCATTATTTTACAAATAAGAACACAAATGCACCAAGAGTCTGGGAAACTTGACTAAACTCACAAAGCCTAGTGCAGCCCAGTATAGGGTAACAGAGAATCAGGAGCCCCAGGCTCTGGTCCTGGTTTCATCTCTAATGAGCTTGTCTTTGTACAATGGGGATAAAGTTACCTGCTCTATCTAAAGTCCTCACAGTATCATTCTGAGAAACAAGGACAATAATATGTAAAATGTGAAAGTACCTTCAAACCCACACAATAGTAGACAAATAAAAAATGATATTATGTAACATGAAAATCATGTTATGCAGTTGAGGCTAAATCTAGCTCTAGCTTCTACATAAAAGAAGAAAGACGACTGTTCCATACCACTCCTAGAGAGAAAAGTGACAGAAAAATATTTTATTATAGGGGAAAAAATGGTATATTTCCTAAAGAAAAAAAATATTATTTCCTACTGCGAGAGAAAGAATTCTTAGAGGAGAATGTGGCAAGAGTAATGAACTTTAAATCAGGGCATTTGGGTTGAAATCTCGTCTTTGGCACCAAGTAACTGCAACTTTTCTTAAATTCTTAAAAAATGTGGACCTCAATTTACTTTGTGTAAAGTGAGGTTAGACTAGAAAATATTGAAGGTCTTTTTCAGCTCTGACATTCTCTGTTGCTATATTTCTGCTTTCTAAGTGGAAAGCTTTTGTGAAATTGCTAAATACAGTACCACCTCAGTTGAATTGTGGGTCCTAAAAATGGAACGTTCTGAATAATGGAATTTTCCATTTAACTGACAGTGAAGTATATCTCAGTTTGTTATCTTTCTATATTCCTCCTCTTGCTACTTTTTTGTTTTTGCTAACCCTCTGTTACAGGTTTGCCTCTCACAACTGTCTGTGACACACCCTTTCCCTTGGTCTTCCCTCTTCCTTGAAGGGAAGTTCCACACTGCCTGCCCTCTTGCAGTTTTGGCCATAGAGTTTTGACACTATCCTTGTTTTACATATTTAATGCACAACACTTCCAGTGCTCCACATTTTTGCAGCAACGAAGAAAACAATATCAGAACATTTTTGCAGGGTCTGTAATAGACAGAATAAGCCCTCAGTCATGGCCACGTCCTATTCCCCAGAACCTGTGCATATGTTACCCTACGTGGCAAAATGGGCTATAATGGATGCAATTAAAATAAGAATATTGAAATAGGTTGATTAGCCACATAAGCCAGGTGGACCCAATGTCATCACAAGGGCTCCTTATGAGGAGAACAAGAAGGCAAGAAAGTCAAAGTCAGAAAAGATGTGAAGCCCTAAGAAGAGACCAGAGAGAGAGAGATTTAAAGATGCTACACAGCTGGCTTTGAAAGTGGCGCAAGGATCCATAAGCCAAGAAATGCACACAGTGCAAGGGGCCATAAGCCAAGAAATGAAGGCAGCCTCTAGAAGCTGGAAACAGCAGGGGAATTGATTCATCATAACAGCTCTAGAGGGAACTCTGGGTTTTATCACAACAACACCCATTTCAAACTTCTGACCTCCAGATCTGTAAGTTAATAAATTTGTGTTGCTTTTTAAGTCACCAAATATGTGTTTCTATAGCAACAATAGAAAACTAATACAAAGCTACTTGCTCTTCTCAGTAGTTGGACTCATTTGTAAATTGAATTTTGGCGTAACTACTAGTTGCTGGAAGACCTTAACAAGCTGTGTACATTTTGAAATTTCCCACAATGCTCCAATTCCCAAGCTAGTTATTGAGGTAAAACAAATTTAAATACAAGCGCTTTCTATCACAATGCAAACTGCACTGCATTTACATTCTGGTTAATCTACTGCTTCATAATTGATGTCCTCAGGTAATCACAATGAGCTAGCTTGTAAGAGATTTCTAGATAATGTTTAAGGTTGTTTGCAACCCTGAGATTACATGATTATATTGGAAAAACAAATTAGAAATCACCCAAACATATCAATTTATATCTCCTTACCTGGAGTGTACTCTGTATGACTCTGATTAACAGAATACAACATCTTAAATCTGACTATCTAATGTACCCATAAGTTTCTCTGAATTATCCGTTATTGTTATCTGGGTATTTCTACACTTGGAGCTAAATACTTTTAGAATTCTTTCTTCCCTATTTACTTATGCAGAACTTGAGAGCAGCACCTCCCCCCCACCCACCTGCCACCCATTATTAAATTATGCTCTATGAAACATACTCCTATTCCTCAATGGAAATATCCTATTTCTAGATTTCTTAAAAATAGTGAATGGGAGGTGGACAATGTGTAAATAACAGGGTTCTTCACTGATAATTATAGAGACATCCATGAAGGCAAACAACTCAGTAGCTTTCTTTGAAGATGTAATGAGTCACAGAGGAAAAGAGTTGTCCAGACCAGGAAATAGAAAGGGAGAAAAATAAAAATCTTAAAAATGGGAAGTATACATGAATAAATAATCCAAAGTGTCTTTTCAGCTTCATGGTACTCAAGGTATTTTATGCAGCCAGATATTCCAAAGCATAGGATTTAGATCAGATGGACCTAAGAGATGAGGCTGGAGAAGTAAAGAAGACCAAATCAGAAAGACTCTTGTATGTCAATGCTGAGGAATTTGGACTTTATCTTACAGGACACCGGAAGCCAATTGAGAACTTTAAATGCAGAAGTAACATAGGTGCTTTTAAACACTTGAGAACCTGTATTGGTGATAGAGTTGAGTGAGATGGTTATTTGGTTAGGCATTCAGCTTAGAGGCTGTTGTTAACATATTCTGACTGAAATAATGAGGGTCAATTATGAAAGACAGGGAGGACAGCAACATTTATTAATAGAACATGAAAGTGAAGTTGATGAAGACTCTCTCTCTCCACCACTACAATCACCAACACTAAGTTTTAATATTTAATAGTCATGAGTCACCAAACAAGAGCAATAAAAGATGATAAATTTCATTATAAACATAGGAAGTCCTCTGAATACTGAGACTAAGAGGAGATGTCAAATGAGCCATTGACAAAGCTTGGTTGAAAATATATTTGGGAGATTATAAGTACACAGATGGATAAAAGCATTTGGTTGTTGGAGGCTTGATTCCCCAGTTTCACCTGTAAGAACTGGAAATATTACTTAATCTTTTTGAGTCCAAGTTTTTTATTTGTAAAATGAATAGTATAATCTAATATCTAATAAAATATTATATGTCTTATATCTATATAAAGCACTTATCATAATATCCATCTACAGAGAAAGCTTAATAAAAAGTAGCCAATTTAGATAAAGTCATGATGCTGAATGACACCACATAGGATGACATCAAAAGATGAAAAGAACAAAGCCATGGGATCACATATATATTTAAATAGTGTGCAAACAAGAAACTAAGGAGACAAAAATAAACATGTATAAAAGAGACACAGAGAGATAAGAAAACCATGGGAATGTCATGTTATAGAAACTGAAGGTACATCAGTGTTTCCTGGCTGTCCATCATTGACCAGGAAGGATACAACCTGTGACATAGGATAGACCAGATGAATTTTCTCTCTCAAGTCTTTGAATTTTAGCACTATGATTCAAAAATAGAAAATTTTAATTCAGTACTTATTCATTCTATAAGTAATAGCCTGACAAAGTGTTGGACAGCCTCAAATTTCGGAGTTTACTTCCCATGTCTTCCAATTCTTGTTGTGATATCTTTTTCCCTTAAGGGTTGGTACATGTTTCCCGTGAACAGACAAAAGAAAATCCTTATTGATATTTTAAAAAGAAAAGAATAGATAGCCTCATTTGGAGATAAAGTAAAATAAGAACTGAGAGTCCTCCATTAGATTTGGCAATCAGAAGAAGCTGAAACCTGATTGCAGTTGATCATGAAGAGTATGGGAAGTCAGGTAGTAGAGATTGTACATTTGGGTTTCTCTTTCTAAACACGGTATGTGAAGAATATGATAAAAATAAGTCGTGTTAGAGGAAGACCTTTGAGTTTGAATTGTTTCATTAGATGTGAGAGACATAAGCATGTTTATAATCTAGGAGAAGCCAATAGAGAAGCAAATTTTGAGGCTACAAGAGGAAGAGAATTAGTGATGAGAACAAGACAGGAAAGAGGCAGGTTAAGAGGACGTAAAATGTATGCATGGAAGAGATTAATGTGGAACAAGCAGAAGGGCACTGTGTTTCATGGAGTGGATAGAGTTTGAGATAGTATGAATCAGGAAGCAAAGGAAAATAGCCTGCTGACCTTAGTTTTCTCCTTAAGCAGGCAGCAAGATCTACAGTAGAGAATAAAGGTGCAAGAGTAAAATATTGGTTTAAAACCTATAATAAAGTTAGATTAACTTTTAAGGAGGAGACTAACTTTTAAGGAGACAAAGGAATAAAGACAAAAGAATTAATCAAATGCACTAAGAGTGGTGTTGACATTGAGACCATGAATATATGTAACTTTTCAGCTGCCCAGATAAAGGAGCAGAAAATGCAGATTTTTGACCTAGAAGTTGGAATTTGCTATTAGATTGTTGTATTCAAAACAAGGTGCAATATAAAACCAATGAATGAAGCAGATGAGGTTTCAGGGTGAAAGAGAAGAAAAATGAGGAAAAGAGAGTTTGATGAGGAAGGACTGAGAAGGGTGGTTGCTGCTGGCTATCTGGAAGAAAATTGAAGGAGCTTGAGATGATTTAACATGAACATCATCTTTGAGCTTGAATGATGTGTATAGTGGAATGAGAATCTGTGAAATCTGAAAACATAGGTGGTTACAACAAAGTGAACTATGATCTGGAGTTAACATTACAGAAGGTGTTAATGAAGATTTGATCCACAATTGAGAAACAGAAAAGGAAAGGCAGAGGTCTCTGGATTATGTAGAGCCAAAAATATAAAGACTAAATTATTGAATGGATTGAAATCCTCTAAGATTATAGCAGGACTTTGAGTGAAGGAAAAGGAGGAAAAGTCTATACATGAGAAAGTCTGAATAACTAAGAAGATGGTTGATTAAAAAAGAGTCACACCTTAGTGCAGCTACATGAGAAGAACCACAGAGATGAAAAAGTATTCTTACGTAAGACTGGCTGAATAAAGGGATAGAAGCAGCAGAAGAAGGCTAATTGAATGCAAACTCGTTCCTCTGAATCTATTGACAATAGGGATAAAATCAAAGAAGTGGAGAAAAAATAGACACATTTCTACATTTGATTAGATGAAAATTACATGCAAATTAAGTAGGTTACATCATCATTCAACCCAATATAGCTGTTAGTCATCTGGGATATTTTGGTGGTGTTTTTTTTTTTTTTTTTGTGTGTGTGTGTGTGTGTGTGTGTGTGCGATTATTCACAATATGAAAATGATCATTCTTAGCTAACTTCCTCATTCTCCCCAAGACTTTTTTCATGGGCAAAAGTTTGGCAAGAATCTTATCACAATATTGGTGCCTCTGGCCTGATAGAAGGTCAGAGCTCAGCTACGTGAGAAGAATCACAGAAGAAAAAGTATTCTTACATAAGACTGGATGAATAAAGGGGTACACAGCAGCAGAAGGAAGCTAAGGAAATACAAACTCATGCCTCTTAATCTACTGACAATAAGGGATAAAATCAAAGAAGTGAAGAACAGAATTTTCTTGCATATTGCCAGCCTATTACATGAGAATGATCTGAGATGTCTTGCCCCTTAGCATTCTTTTTTGGAAACCACATTTTGATTGGTTTACTGCAGATAGTTTTAGGATTTGCTTATACCTAAAACTTTTACTCTCAAAATACAACTATTGTACAAAGCATAAAATAATACACACAGTATAGACAATATTTGGAGCTATAGTTTAATATGAATAATCACTTAATGGCTATGATTTTTGTATGGTGACTGAAATACATAATCTAATGGTAGTAACAGTAGAAAATTCAGGTTTAAGATATGACAAAGAAACATATACAATTTTTTGATAAAAGTATAAGGTATTATTTTCAAATATTTTCATTCTTACATAAAGTGTTGGCTCCTAATTGGGAAGAATTAGTTGAAACAGAAGCAATTTTACAACATAAGCCCACCCAATTCTTTCAGGAAAATGTGTTCTAATTTCAGAAAGAAAAGAAACCAATGTGTTATTTGAAATTCAAAAAAAGTATGTGTATCACCAAACTATCTTAAGCTTCCTCAGCAGAGTACAAATATAATACATTCCATAATAAAATACTGTGTAAAAATTCTGAGTAAACAGCCATTCCGAAAGAAGTATCACAGATCATATATTAATTTATCTGAACAGCATTACTAAATAGTAACTGTAGCCAGATCCATAGGTTTCCATTTATTCAGTGTGGTGCACAGTTATGTAACGTTCCCTTTTGGCAAAATGTCAGAGCTGTTACTATTCATGAAACAAAACGCAAATTTATATCAAACAAAATTGAGCAAAACTAACCACTTGGTTCTTAAAGATACCTTCGAAACACCCCGACTCCCTCATTGAGCCATATTTTTATGATTGTATGTAGCCCTGATGTTGGTCACACCGATGATGTTAACAATTGTGTAATCATCTCAACTGGTCTCTCAGCATCATTTCAGGGCCATGTTTCCATAAGACAGGCAGGGTGATCATCTCAAAATGCAACTCTAACCATGTTACTCCCCTCCTCAAATGTCTGCTGTGGCCATAACCATAGCACCGTAGGCTTTAGCCTTGTCTTTTTCTCTGATTCCACCTCAAGGCACTCTGCCTAGCTCTCCAATACAACCATATTCCCAGCGTCCACAGGGCCTTTGCATAAGACAGCCCTTCTTCATGAACTGCTTTCTCTCTTCTCCCTCTTTCACTATCCTCTTCACCTATTTCACTGTTCCTTTAGGGCCTAGCTCACAGCATGTTGCCTCAGAGCAGTTTTCCCTGACCCCTCCTATTCCATCAAACTTACCCTGTTGCATTCTGTGCTGTGCTTTGCTAGCATCTATGACAGTTTCATTAATGAGTCCCCTCCTCAAGAGCTCGGTGAGACCAGGGCATGTATACCATGCCCGTCACTATACTGTCTATATCTAGCTCAGCACCTGGCATATAACAGCTGTTCAATTTGTTTGATTGAATAAATGAAGAAAACCCTAAATAAAATTACATTGTACAGAAGCTTTCGTTTCATCAATGCTCACTCTAAAATTTATACAATTTTAATTTGGGAACTTAGAACATTTCTACATTTTTTAAAATCTGAAAGTAATTGCAAATAAAAATGTTGCTTCAGGAAAAATTGTGAAAAGAATTTGTAATGGGCAAAAGATTACTGAGTGTTCTTCCAAAGGAATGCTGATTGTTGTATTTTTTTCCAGTGACAATTTTTTTTTATATTTAAAATCAAAATCAACTTTGTCTCAACCCCCAAACAAATAAACAGATTAAATAAAATTTACAGTGCACATACATAGCAAACATCTATATATGCAATTAAATACTGTGTCTGTTACTGTGGCACAAACATTAGACAATATTCAAGTGTTCTTTGGGGTAAGGGGAGTTCCAAGTGTTAACTCGATGGGGTATGGGAAGACAATTGAGGAAGTGAGAGAATGTGAAAATCAATTTTATCATAATTCTGTCCATATTTCTGTCCATATAAATACATTTATAAAGACAAGGGCCGGATGCCGTAGCTCACGCCTGTAATCCCTGCACTTTGGGAGGCCAAGGCAGGCAGATCACCTGAGGTCAAGAGTTTGAGACCAGCCTGAGCAATATGGTGAAACCTCATATCTACCAAAAACAAAAAATTAGCTGGGTGTGGTGGCATGCACCTGTGATCCCAGCTACACAGGAGGCTGAGGCAGGAGGATTGCCAGAGCCTGGGAGGTAAAGGTCACAGTGAGCCGAGAACAGGCCACTGCATTCCAGGCTGGGTGTCAATGAGATGCCATCTCAAAAAAAAAAAAAAAGGAAAAAAAGCTTGAGATGTCCAAAAAAAAATTGGAGAATACTTCTTCCTGACCAAAAAATAGAAAAGAAATTAATAGAAAAGAAATTAATTTTATGGTGGGAAAAGAGATTATAATGATACAAGAGGATGGGAAGAGAAGGGAAGCAGAGGGGGCCAACCAGAGGGAAAATGGGGACCTAAAGAAAGGGAGCCAGAAGGAGACCATTGCTGGTGTGGATGTTCGTCCGTTTCCATCTTCATCACTATCGTCTTAGGCTCCGGTTTAGTGTCAGTCTCCTTACTTTCTGTCTCCATCCATTGTCTCTCAGGATCCTTCAATACCCTCTACCCTGACCCCGGCCCTTCTCTGCTGCTCCCTTCTTCTTCTCCATTTATTGGGAGCTGGCTCACTCCAGGATCCCCAGGTCATAGTTCTTTTTGGCCATTTGAAGTTTGATTCTACTCAGGAAGTTGTTGAGATGAAGGGAGGCATTTTGGGCAGCCAGCGGGCTGGGGAGCACAGCCGTGTACAATGCAGCAAGGTCCAAGCAGTGGCCAATCTCAGCAGTCCCACCATTGTTCCCTCCACCTGCGCCAGGCATCCCCTGAGCTAGGTCTTGGCAGTGGACATGGCAAGCTGTGTGAAGAGCTTGTCTGCCTCAGTACATATGAGACCCTCAGGGAGATCTGTCATCTCCAGCACCTGCCCAAGACAACATCTCTTGTCCCCATATCAGGGGAGGCAGATTTGAATACTTGTCTCTTGCCCTGGTTTCCATGTGTCAGTCCACACAGTCCCTGGTGCACTGTGTAAGTTGACTGGCCATGGAGCAAGGCAGGGTAGATGGACAGATTGTACTCTAAAGGCTGGCTTAAGAGGGAGTAGCACCCGTCACCCTGTGCTGGAACCCCAGGCTGGGGGGACCCTCTGAGGACAAGCAAGGAACTAAGTCCTGTGCAGACACTCACCGCTGAGGCTGGTGACAGGAAAGGGTGGTGGAGCCTGGGTAGGAGACGTGTCAGGGCTGCTGTTCATTTGTGTGTTGGCCCGGGGGCTGATGTCAGGACTGTAAAGGTCTCCAGGCTTCTGCACTTCATGGTCCATGCTGTAGTATTTACAGTGACTCCACTGGATGCTGGAAGGGTTCTGAGGGGGGTTGGGTTCCATTAGTGAAATTCAGGGGTGTGACAATCACAGCTGGTCTAGGCAACACTCCTGACTACTGCTGCAGCATTGGTGGTAGACTGCAGGGAGATGGAAACTGAAGCGCCTAGTACCGCTGAGACCCCCGCCCCCCACCCTGCCCCCCACCACCCAGGTTGCAGAAACCCAATAGAAGGGCTTGTATGGTTCTGCTGAGCTGGTGGGATCATGCTGTAGTACACTGGTATGCCCCCTGTTGGGAGGCCTCCTTACGCAGTCACAGGGCCCAGCATGGGTTGCAGGCAGCTGGACCACATTTTGTGAGTCATTACCCACTGAGACTTGGTAAGAAGGCAGTGGAATGCACTGAACCACCAGGCCTTGTATCTGGTTCCCCCATGCTTCTTCTCTGACTACTGAGCAGGTCCTAGTTCTGTGGCTGCTGGACCCCAATCATTCCTTGGTAAGACACCTGCTGCTGGTTAGGCATCATGGGATATAAACCAGGCTGCTGGGATGGCCCAGCCAGCTACTGACCACATTGGGATCTGTAGGCCACCAGGTGAAAGAAAGGTCAATATTGCTGGTTGAAATTAGGATACTGTCCAGGGGGATTAGTAACAAACATGGATCTGTTGAGAGGGCTGCATGTAGCCCCGGGGTAGCTACACTTGCTGTGTAGGTGGTGCATGGCTAGAGGTGGAATAGTTAGAGGTGGGGAGGGGCTGACCCATGGATGCCATGATGAAGCTAGTCCGCTGACGGTGCTGGGAGATGAGTGGGGGCTGGAATAGAGCTGCGGATGAGTCAGTTGCTTCAGTAGAATCTTGGCAGCTAAGGCTCATTTGTCCCAAGGAGTTGCTGAGGTCATCTGCCTGTGAAATCATGTGATTATTCAAGGGTGGCTATTGCTGAGGCATGGGTGGGAGAGCACGAAGTTGCTGCTGCTGCTGCTGTTGCTGCTATACAAGGGAGAAGGCCCTGGATAGACTGTGATGAGGTGATCTGGTGGCATACTTTTGGGGCATGTAGTGCCATACCTGGCCTGGAGATCCTTCCTGCATTGCCACCTTTACTGCTGCCAATGCAGTCACCTTGGGTGAAGACAGAGATTCTGCTGAAGCTGCTGGTATGATGACAGGATGCTGGACAGAGCCATCAGCCTCCATACTGCTCCAGGGCCATGGCTCCAAGGGATTTGAGTTCAATGTCTACGCTTCTCTGGCAGCTGCTTTAGGTGCAGCTGAACCCTCTGCATTTCCCCCTGATGTCATTTATATATCCTTTCCGGCCAGTCTCTTTGGGGAAAATATTCTCTCTCAGACCCTTGGATATTTGTCCCCTCTCTTCTATTAACTTGCTCCTCCTTCCTAAAGCAACACTTTTATTTATAATTTCATATTTTAAAAAAATGTAGAAATGTTCTAAGTTCCCATATTAAAAATGTACAAATTTTAGAGTAAGGATTGATGAAATGAAAACTTCTGTACAATGTCATTTCATTTAGGGTTTTATTCATTCATTCAACCAAACAGATTGAAGGACTGTTATATGCCAGGAGCTGAGCTAGATACAGAAAATACAGTGATAGGCACAGTCCACATGGCCCTGGTCTTACAGAGCTCTGTAGTCTTGTAGAGGAGACCGTCATTAATGTTTGACAGTTTCATCCATGAGATGGGCAAGTATTGTTGAAATTTAAGGAACATATTCACATGAAAGGCTGAGTATTTAAAAATTAATTTAATCTTTTAAAGCCACAGTATGGCATACATCTTGATTATTCATATGTCATTTCTTTGATCAGGATATTCCACCCTAGAGACATAAACAGATGCTAATTTTTCCAGTGATTACAACAGGATTAATACTTATAATCATTTGCTGATCCTACAGGGAAATGATTATCTAAGTAATTGTACATCTATACTAAAGAATGCTATGCATCAATAAAAAAATACAGCAAATCAATTGATGAGGACATTAAAAGACTACCAAGATATTTTACTAAGTACAAAAATGTTTTGGGATAATATATAAAGTATATGATATGACATCAATAATTTTAAAACTCCACAAAAGATAAGTATACGTTGATAATGTATACATGCATACATATATATAGATAGATAGATAGATAATCAATAAATATGTAAATACACAGAAAAATAGTCTGGATTGTATTCATCAATTAATGATAGTTGTTATGTGTGAGAAAGAAACTCAGATTAAAGCATCAGGCACTTAGTACTCAAAGATAAATCACTGGTGCTATTTGATTTAAAAATATGAGATTGAATTTAAGTACAACTTACACATTCACAATTTTTAAAAGAGAAAGAGAAAAAATAAAGCAGACAAATTATACTGAAGAAGTAAACTAGTCTTGTAATGACTAATTTTAGCACCAGCGAGTGAAGGCAATCACAGAAGAAGAAAAATGATTTTATCTCTGACATTTGAACCAATGGAAGGATTCACGTGCCAGAAAAGAGAATGTGGTCTTCATTAAAGGAGAACTAAGAAGCTGTTGCCAAGATACTCTCCCTTCATTTTACAAATGTAGGTAAGAATGCCATAGAAGGACGGAAATGCAGTGGTACTCTCCCCAAGTCTCTACTGAGCTCTGAGCTCTAAGAGGTGCTTTTAGGACCACCTCTGAGGAGTCGCATCTAATATCACCTAGCATCCAACTTAGATAGTGAAGAAATCTAGACCAGAGTCCATGAATGAAAACTGTATATTTCTTAAATTTTAAAACTTTCTTAAAGTTGCCATTTTTATTTTCTCTTATCTGTTCACTTGTGCTTATTCTTAGGAAGAGAAAGAAACTGGGAAATTGGTGAAAACAGTCAACATTAAAGGAGAAAAATTTGCCAAGATATTGAATTAGTGATGGTAGCTTTATAAAGCAAAGGCAAGCAAGATATTCAGGGTTCATTGGTATGGAGGCAGAATGATAGCTCCCAGTGAAGTCTCCATCCTAATCCCTGGAAACTGCAAATATATTTCTTTCTATAGCAATGGGAATTTTGCAGATGTGAAAAATCATCCTGGATTACAAAGGTGAGAGCAATGTAATCACAAGGGTCTTTTTAATGTGTCACAGAGAATGAGAGAGAGAAAGAAGATTTAAAGATTATACTCCTGGCTTTGCAAATGGCGGAAGGAGCCATGGGCCAAGACATCACACAGCTCCACCAACACCTTGATTTTAGCCCTGTGAGACATTTTATATTTCTGACATGAAAAGCTATAACACAGAGTTGTGCTGTTTTAAGCCACTAAGTTTGTAGGATCCTGATTTTGTTTCTATACCTTAATTTAAATGCCCTTTAGGTACTAATGGGCCCTAGAGAAATTTCTTGTCATACTCCTTTATATATTGCAGATAAGAAAATTGAGGGCTAAAGAAGTGAGGTGATTTGGCACTCAGCTATTAATGAAAGAATTAGGACTAAGATGTTCTGATAGCTCCAGATGATACAAAAGATGGAAAAGGAAGAGAAAGTGTTGCTCAACTTCATTTTCTCTAAGTTTTTGTGATTTGCAAATATAAAAATTGGATAATGTCAAGTACATGCTAAGGTTAACCCACACTGTACGCATAGCAAAAGCAACATATTATTAAAATCTGGTGACTGTTCAATGCAGAGTTAAATTTTCAAGAGAAGATGTATGTAGAGCTAGATTTTAAAGTAAATTAGAGACTTTCATTTTCTGGTTTTCTCTAAATTTCTCTGTAGTAACTTTAAAAAGGTGCAGTAGTGAAAGATAAAGGCACTAAAATGAGTTCCTTTACATATTAATGGATAACTAACCAAAGACTAATAAAAATTCAATGATCATGCTGATTAGATTATTCTGGATTGTTTATCACTCTGCAGGCAGTGCCCATACCCAGCTTCTATTACAAATTATGCAATTAAATGTAGCTTTGGAAGTTGTATCTGCATCTCTCCCAGAATGTCTAATTTGTTGCAATAGTGCAGAAGGATAATGTCTTGAAAGTTCCAAGGATCAAAATAATCATCTGAGGCCTTTTAAATAAACTTCTTTTGTATTGATAATTAACACACACAAACAAAGGACAAAAATAATTAAAAAAATATTTTTATAAATTTAGGAAAATTCAAGAATTATGAATTATAAGGCTTTTGAAATGATAATTTTGTAACATGAACTTGCTTGGGGATGCTCTAAGCCAATGTGGTATTTTTATTTCTGCCACTAAATCTTGACAAGTAGACAACATGGAAAAATATGTATTATGCCAAATAGGTATATAAAAATAAAAGTATTGAGAGGCTATGATGATTTGGATCCTTTTTATATACACTGGGATATCTTGAAATCAATGTTTCTTAATCTATAAGTGGAGAGCTCCCAGCTGGTGTGTTTTCCATCTAATTGAAATGCATAAGGATGAGTCAACACAACAACCTTATTTGTAATTAAATTTTGGATTTAGGTTAAATCCACTTGCATCATAAAAGCTTGGGACAAATCTCTTCTTAGCAATAATGCAAACAGAAATATTCACATTTTATGAATTGCTAATTTTTGGACACTGGCAACAAATAATAATATACACAAAAAAATACTTAGACTGTTATAATGAAAAAACATTCATCCAAACTGACATGTACTTTGAGATGAGTTAGTTTTGCAGTTTCTCATCCTAAAACGTTATTTGTGTCATCTAATATAATTCAAAGTCCTTCCCTAGCCTGTAAGCCTGGGAATAAATTCACATCCGTATTACTTCTTAGGCATTTTTTGATTAATAGTATCTCTTCTAATGTAGATCTATGACTAACTTAAACATAATGTGGATATTTACAGTAAGTAGAGAAAAAAATATATATATCATTTAGTGAAATCCAATACCTTGGGAGCTTTTTTAAAAAGCTGTAATTAAAGCACAAAGCTTTTTAACAGTTGTGCATAGGCCTTGATCCCAAGCCCCACACTGAGGAGGGTAATTGTGAAGGTTTAGCCTTGAGTTTTAATATCTACTGTAAAAGGATCACCCAGGGAAAACAAACTATCCTGAGAGGACTTTTAATAAGAATGTTCAGCCATAATATTTTTTAAAGGCTCCCGGCATCTTTTAGACAACCTCTCTAAGGAGAAAAAAGTGCTGATCACACATTTTAAACAGAAAAAGGCAGAAATGCACAATTTTCCATTCGCCATTTTTTTAAAGCCCTTAAAGAGTTAAAAATAACTTATCTGGCTTCCTTTTTAAAAAAATCTTAACTGGTAAACTTTGATCAATAATAATAGACTATTATAAGCTCAAACTATATGCAGGTTTTTTTCTTCCTTATGAGGGGCAGACCAGGTAACAGTTCAGGCGTAGCAGTCTAGCCTTGGTCTGGTGGCTTCACGGTGTCGAGATCCTTCTATTTTACTCTATCATCCCCAGACTTCTGCCTACCACGCTACACCCCTAACAAGTCCTCAAGAATTGCTCTTTACCCTATCTGCTATGCTAATCATTAGGAAATGACCCAGGAGTCATTAAGCATCAATTCTTTTAATATGCCAGGGGTTGCAGCTTAGTTACAAGGCCACACATAAATATTCTGTAAGCTGGGAAATGCAGTCTTTACTCTGGTTGTCTTTTTATCCACCTAAGTTATCAGGATGTGATTACTTTAGAGGAGAGAAAATAGATATTAGAAAAAAATAGCAGATCTTTGCCACATCATCCTAATAACACTTTGAATAAATCAATATAATTCAAAATTATGGTTGGGGTTAATTTCCTTAGGAAATATAACTTTTTCAAATGGTTTCAAGTAAAACAATAAAACATTTTTTAAAGTGTTGATATGTATATATATATGTAAACATATATACAATAGCCATGCACATATGTGTATATATAATTATTTGTATTATAATTATGATCTATACTTGTTTTATTCAAAGAAATTTTTATATATAAAGCCTTATGTTGTCATAATTTCCAAAAGGTTAAACAAAAAACTCTTAATGACTTTTGCCTCTGAAGAATTGTTTAGAAGATCTTAGCATTGTATGTCCATTTTATTCCATTTAAATTTCTTATGGGTACATACTGTTTTTAATTTGAAATAATTGTTATAAAATTAAAATATCAAATAAAAATAGTACTTTTACTCTCTGAGTCCTTAAAGGAGTCTTTAAATTCCTTAAAGGACTTTCAAAAACATTAAAAATGGTGACTGTACGTAAGAATAAGGAAAAGGAAAATCCAGCAATTTTGATACAAAAGCCGTTTTATGGTAACTAACTCTAGCAATGTCCACTAACCTCCGGTTTCCATGTATGTGTCTGTTTTTGTTTTGTTTTTGTATTAATACTGAATTTTTTTCAAAATTTCATTCTTATCCTTTTTGTTTCCCTAATTGAAATACAGATGTTCCTAAACATCTCCAGTTTGGATATTAAGGCATATCTAAATATATTTTATGCTCGTAAGTAATTTTCCTTGCCATTCAAATATTTTATTTTTTAACATAATACACTGAGTTTATTTCCTATGTACATTTTTGCTTTCACATCATTTCCATGTCTGACCGCTGCTTCTACTATGTCCTCCCTAATTTCATTCATACCTAAAACCAAGAAAAAAATAGAGTTTCATCTTTAACAGCTGAACAGGCACTTTGGACAATATATTTTTGGCAAGGGAACACAGGCAACATTTGTCAAACATGGCAGGGAAAGTTCCCACTCTGTATTATAAAAAGGAAAGCCAGATATCAACTGTTACAAAAATAAAATAAGATGGAAAATTTTAACAAACTTTAAACTATTTTCTTAAAGAGATTTCCTTATTCAGAGATCTTAAATAGCCTCCTAATCAGTCATAAGAAGCAATTCTTTATATAATTTATAAATATGGTTTTCATTTCAGGAAAAGAACCAACTTTTTCTATTCTTGCTTACATTTTTGATTTAAGGTCTTCTATAGGACTAGGTCTTTTTGGTGTTCTAAGTGTATTTTCCTTTTTTTTTTTTTTTTTGGAGGATTTTTGACCTTTTGATCTTGGTCTTATGTCTTTTTCATTCTGGTTTGATTTTTGTGCATTTTTGGCTGGAGTGCCTTATATAGATTTCTTCACTGGAGTTTTTCTTCAGTTTCCTCATCATCAAAATTATCATCAACATCATATTCTTCTTCATGAGCAGTATGTTGTACTTTTCTCTGAGGAAACTTGCTAGCACTCCCAGGGGCAGATCACTTTTCAGATATACTTAAGAGTTTCACCTCCTCCTCCTCTTTATCTTCTGACTCCACATCTTCATCTACAGCCTAAAAGTGCTGTCTACTAATATGTACAAGGTCTGAACTACACTTCATTGGTAAGAACACGGATAGTACTCTTTCAAAGCCCCCAGAGAAACAGTTAGCTGAATGGACATTTTTAAGATAGCCAGTGTTGCTTTAATTGAGCTGCCTTCATAATTCATTATCCCTGCTTCAATAACATTCAATTCATCCCTTGCATCAGTCTCTAACCTGACCATTCTGAAATATAACTGGTGCTCATTTTCATCATTATTTATGTTGAAGTGATAATCTGTCAGCCTTTAGTTCACAACCAAAAAGATAGTTCTGGGTTCTCAGGGGGATCGTGTACATATCCACTGACTCTTCCATGAACTGGTAGCATGCATTTAGGTGGGAGAGAAGGCAGACAAAGGTAAATGACCACTTCCCCAGAGAATAGCCCCATAGGATGGAATCATACCAGAGTTAGAAACTTTAAATTGTTTAACTTTCAGAAAAAAACAATCCTTTGGTTAAGGAAAAACAAAGTATACTCATTTAAAGACCAATTTTCTTAGGAAGTTGTAAGCGTATGAAAGCAAGGTTGTGTTCCCAGGAACTTTATCAACTATAAAAAGGATTATCATCTCCTACAATGCCTTCATATGACTTGTTTTAACAAGATTTGCCATTAGTGTAACTTGCTACAAAGTAGTCTTTAGTGAACCTTTTAAAGCATACAGTAAGTTGTGATTATGGTGTGCTATTAGACAAGACAAAATACAGAAAAAATACTTTTAACAGGGATTGTCTGTCAATGCCTGAAATTTATTTTCCTAACTTCACATTACTTTCTCATATATTATAAATTGTCCAACCCACAATAAAAGCTTCAAGCAGGGAACTTTCTTAAAGATAAAGAACGAGCCATTATCTGAATATTCCTGAAACAGAAGAAGTAATCTTGATGATGCTATGCATGAGATATAAATAAGACATGTATGTAGTAATTAATTCTAAAAATATTATGCATTGGAAAGTCAACTGTATAGAAATACAACACTGATGGCATTTCTGATTTACTGCATGACTCAGAAGTAGCCTCAGTTTCCTCCCTTGCAAAATGAAGGTCCTAAGTGGAAATCCAGTGGAGAATATTTCTGATCATTGAGTCGAAGAACCTGAGCCTGAGTCACTGGACTGCCATTTCTCAACTTTGTGTGGTAACTAGTTGTAAATCAACAAAGCAAGGAGATAGTGAATAGAACTTTCCTCAATCTTGCCTATTCTATACTGGGAAACACTATACTAACTCACAGATTTGGGCCAGCTAATTATAATATGAATCACTATTCACTAAAATTTCACATCTATATCCTTTGAAAGTAGAGCCATTTTATCGCATCTTGCGTGTTTAGATCCCTTTGAGATCCAGACATATAATATACTTAACAGTTAAATGGTCTTTGTATTCTCCACTCTTAGCTGGCTGCTAAAACAGATGTTCAAAATGTGAGATATTTTAAACAAGTCTAGCATGTCTGAGGCCCCAAATCATCAACAGCCAGAATCTGGAATTCCTTTGCTACCTCCAGTCCTGAGTGGGTCTATTCAAGCTGAACACACCTGTAAAATGAGTGATATCTCATCTACTCCCCTTATTTTACCTGTACTAAATTAATAAAATTATACTCTTGCCCCATTTCCCTAATGCCACCTACTTTGATTAGGACCAGGAAAATCACCCTAAACCTTTTCAATCCCATATCGTAAGGAGTCAACCTTATAGTTGCACCTCTAACCACTGCTCGGTGTTTCACTTCAATCTGGATATCAACATCTTTGCATAAACCAAACTTAGTATCAGAATAAAACAATGGCCCAAGGCATTCTGCTGCCCACACACTATCCCCCTTGCTTAAGCCAAAAGCCTAAATGGGCATAAGTATACTAGATCTCCTTAGACATTCTGATGTGGCTTTCTAATCATTGTCCTTCAGGACCACCACTAAACGTAGTGGTCTAAATTGAGCTTAAAACATTTCTGCTGTCCCCCTGGACTACGGGTGAAGATCCAAGATGTTTACACCTAAATCCTTGTGAATTATGACAATTAGATCTGCACTGATACCTTCTTTCCTACTTACTGAATTCCTGCCACCTTCTCCTAGAACTAGATGTTGACCTTATACTTGGAAAAGCTTTTTCTCCATGTACATTTTTTAATGTCTTTATGATATGTCCAGGTAAAATAGTGAACAAAAACGTATTCCAAAGCCTTTCAATGTTCTAAATAATTTTAGATATTCCTTCTCTTACTTAAACTCCTATTTAAATGATTTGACGTTGATATGGTATAGATAATGAGGCTTTTGTGTACTTGTCAGGAACACTTATGTTTAGAATTTACAAAGCTATTTTTGAGTTTTCAAATTTTCTTGGTAATTCAACATCTCTAAAGAATGAAAGGTGAACTCTTTTTTGAATGATTCGTAATACATATTCCATAAAAATGATATAAAAGAATGTATTTCATAGAATTATATAATCTATATATTGTTATTTTTAAAACAACAAATTTTCCACATTGAGGCAATGTATATATGGTTAGTAAATACTTATGTGTACATATAATATGGCATATATTAATATAGTCTTCAATACCAGCTTTGTTCATATCATATTTTCTTTTTTTATATTTAATAGTTCAATAATCAGATTAAAATCATTGGAAATGTAGTACTTTTAATGACTAAGTAGTTGCCTCACTAATCTAACATTGCTGTTTCCGGAATTAATCCCCTAAATTCTATGCCAACCACTTTCTCTATACATAATGTAGGAAATGCTTAATCAAAATAGTGAATAACTTCATAAAGCTGAAATATAATTAAGAATATACAAAATTAAAATCTAGTATTCAAGCTATATGAAGCATATCGTTAAATATTCAACGTGTTCCATTTTCATACCAATTAAGAATGCAATCATTTATATTAGAAGACTAAAACCCAGGTTTCTGAAGTTAGAATGAAGAAATGTAGCCTTGAACTCAGAAAATTATAACTGGATAGAACCTACATTTTACGTAGATATGGCTTATTGGCTTATATTTTTAAATTCCTTTGTAACAACTTCTTTCTGTGATCTACCACAACTTTAGAACCTTTGAGCCTGATGTCTTAGCAAAGGTTTAAACTCTGCCAATCATTCAACAGTCAGATTGGCCCTGCTTGAAAAAGGTTTAGTAGAAAAGAAATCATGAATCAAGAGAAAAAAATTCAGGGAAGATGCCCTTAAGGAATTACCTTACAGAAAGATAAATCATTCTAGCCAAGAAAGGAGAGTTGTGGCTTTGTTTTCTGTTACTCTGTGGTTTTTTTTAATAACGAATGCTATATTTCACTTGCTTTTCATTTTCCAATAAAACTAAAATACATTAAAATCCTTCCAGACTATTTAAAAGGAAATATTTCTACAAATAGATTTAAGTGACAGGAATTTCATTTTTTTTGGAAATAACATTTCTAGAGCATAGAGGAATACCTGCCTTGTCCTTGCAGCTCTCCTGAAATTAGGAAACAAATAGGTCAGTCCTCACCACTCATCTAACTGATTGGAGAACTGAAAAGTTCCCTTCTGCCTCAATTCTAGATCTGCTTTTTTTAAAAAATGTGTATCTTCAAAGCTCTTTCCAAATCTCAGAGTAAAGAGACTAGACAAAACCTAATAAAAAATCAGCAGTTCATTATAGCGACTGCATTATTTTGGACTGGTATTCATGCTGCAATCAAATTTCCCAAGCCTATATGGTTTTCCCCACAGTAGTTTCAGATAGAGTCTTTTGTAGATATCTATATGATCTTGTTTCTTTTTACTGGGAAGACAGGATGATAATTCCTACAGTAATAAGCCATGGTTCATCATATTTTCTAAGAGAGTATATGATGGGATGTTATAGCAGTCAAGCAACAAAACACTGAGTGCCTCCTGAGTTCCAGGCTGTGTACTGGGCACTGGGTATAAAGAACTAGACATAGTCTGTTTTGCATCTTACTCAACCTTCAGCAACATTTAATGTAGTCTACTGATTCTCAGAAACCTCTCCTCCTGGGTTTTTTGAAGCTATGCATTCTTTCTTTTCTTCCTAGCCCTTCACGTACTTCTCGTCAGCCATTGTTGCTAAGCCCTCTCCCTGTGCCAGATTTCTGAATGTTGCAATTTCCTATGAATTCCTCAGTTGAAGGGTTCTCTTCTCTCTCTCCCAGGTGATCCCATTCACTCTACAGGTCTTAAATATCATCAATGTAGTAATAATCCATTTACATGTTTTTTAGTTTTTTTTTTTAAAGTCAAAGAGTAAGACTCAATTTATTGCTGATCAGAATTACTTTGAGAATCTTTTGCAAAGTCACTTTCTTAGAGAAAAATCTACCACCTTTTATTCCTCCAGGACCGACAGAGATTGCTGTTTCTTTGATAACCAAGTAAAATATCTGGCTTGTATTTCAGATCTATGTTGTAACAAAGAAAAGCTGACTCGTTACGCACTGTAATGGTAAAGTCTAGCAAGATGAGAGATTTGCCACCATGAGAGGTCAGTAGAGACTGAGGCTGCTGAAGAACCTTGGAACCAGCTCAGTGGGTCTGCACTTAGTAAGATAAAGGGGGAGAATTCTTCAAACTGTTTAAAGGAGTGTGTGTGTGTGTGTGTTGTGATCTATGATTTATCTTTCACCTACGCCTTCTTTCAAATTCCCAGATGCTTCAGTATCTCTACCTGAGCATTTCACAGTCATTTGAAATATAACATTCAAATCAGAATTCTGATTTTCTCACTGGAAACCAGTTCTTGTAGTCTTTTCCATCTCAGCAACCTTTCACTAGTTGCTTAGAGCCAGAAACTGAATTATAATGCTTAATTCTTTTTTGTTTGATGTCAAACTTACTAAAACCATTTACAAGTGTCATGACTGCTATCATTAAAATGTATCCAGAATCTGTTCACACTTTTCCATCTGCACTTTTATCACACCCAATCCACTTTTATCACTCTCATTTTGCCAGGATACTTAATCTTCCAGTTTCTACTTTAATCCCCATCTCCAGTCTCACACCCTTATCCCCACCCAACACACAGACACATGGACTCATTATTCACATCGCAGAGAATCTTTTGAATACATGAATCTGATTAGGTAAACACACAGTCCTGTTAAAAGCCTTTAATAATTTCCTTTTATATTTCAAATAAAATCCAAACTTTTGATCTTGAAGAGCCCCTGACACCATTCTAATCCCATCCCTTGCTACTCTCTCACTTCCGGCTTCCTCTTAGTTTCCAGGCTATTCCAAGTGCTTTACTATTTTGTAGCTGTTCCCTCTGTCTGGATAAATCTCTTTCTCGCATTCCATGAACTTAGTTTCTTCTCATTCGTTAAGAGTAAACTTCATTGCTATTTCCAAAAAAGTCTCCACCCACTGCCCTGATATTCTTTCACAAAGCACTCTTTTCTTTAATGCACCAACACTGGTTTGTAAATAGTTTTATTGAAATATAACTGACAAACCATAACTAACCCATATTTAAATGCTAAGTTTTGACCTATGTATATTTCCATGAGGCCATCACAAAAATAAGAGAGTGACTATATTAGTCTTCCTAAAATTTTCCTCATACCATTTGTATTCTCTCTGTCCACACCTCCTATCTCTACACCATCCCCATCACCAGACAGCTACTCATCTATTTTTCATCACTGTAGATTAGTTCATGTTTTCTAGAATTTAATGTAAATGGAGCCCAATCTACACACTTTAAACTGGAATTCAAATGTGTATAAAACAAATATTTTCTCTGTCCTTAAGATGTTGAAAAGGAAAATATACAAAAAACGCAGAATTATAATTAAGGTGAAAATGTAGCCATGTAAGACAGCTAAAACACTTGTGCATGGCTGAGGGGAGGCAAAGACCATATTTTGTTGCTAGAATCAAGAAAGGGTTTGTGAAGGTGATCATATTCTGAAATCCACCTTGAACAAGATTTCATTCTTGATAGGTGGAGTTGGAAAGAGCTAGATAAGCTAGCGAAGGAAGTATTGCATGCTGGCTAGAAATAATACCAGGCAAAGGAATAATATGACCAACGGGATGAAAGAGAAAAAATGTAAAGTTTATGTGGCAAGTACTTAGTGATCTGTTTTAAATACAAGTTTCTGAGAGTGTAAGGGAAACTACGCAGATGTATAAGGGCTGGTGCTTACAGGGCCTTTTAAGAGAGGTGAAAGAATTGGCCTTAATGCAGTAGGCATAAAACTTGGGAATCCAGTTCCATTACGATTTGGTGTCAATTATCCAAGAAGTCAACACTCTCAGAATTATTCTTTTTAACACTCATTCTGTGGAATCTTGGGAAACATGTTGACATATTAACTGAAACCCTGGGATAATGAATGATGAAGCTCAGCAGTATGTCTTTTCAATTGCTTTCTTACCAAGGAATTGCAATCTAGCAGCCCAGAAATTTGTTATATTCCCCCAATCCCCAGATTTCCACTATTCTTCTTAGTGATACTAGCTCACTTTTATAAAATTAATAAGGGAAAGTTAAAATCTTTAGGAAACAAAAGAATTCTATGCATCACATAGTTAAATACTTAAAACTCTTCAATATATGTATAATACCATTTAACTTATGAAAATATGTATTTGTTTAATCTTTGAATTAAGAAGAGATTTTCTACAAGAAAAACAATTAATGATTTAATCATAAAATAATTTAAAATATCTATACTTACATAAACAACATAGAAAGGAAAAACCAAGCTAGGAAAGATGTTTATAAAAGACAAATGGGCTTCTATGCACTTTTGCTTACTGACAATAAATCCTAACTGCTTGCTAAAAGTTTTTAATGGAAATATAATTAAATCGCTGGGTTGGAATCTACCTGTCAACTCCCTCAATGAGCAAAGAGCTTCTGCTTGTAAGCTCTGGAATATGTCTGATATGACATTTATAGGAAAATCAAGGTGACTTTAAAACTTATGCTCATTCTGCAATCTTAAACTGAAATATGGAAAACACACTAAAGTACTGGAATCTATAAAATAAGTAAGTACATCTTGTTCAACAATTCTAGTAAAAACTGGAGGAAAAAATGTATGTATTTTGATATTGAAACCTTTCTCTATTATGGTTTATAGTACAAAATTCTCATAAATTAAAAAAATTAAAAGCCATGACCTTGAAATTTGATAGATCAAAAGTATGATCATGCTTGGCTGATCCCTATTATGGTTGTGGGATCTACAGGATTTGTATTACTGCATTTATTATTATTGCATTTATATTGCATTTATTACCAATTCTCTTTCATTATAATTTAAAAGACTGGAGAAAATCCCAGTATCTTTGAAAATTGAATCCACAACTTCCAACATTTTCATAAAATCTGCAGCTACAAAAATATTTTTCTGTGTAATTATGTGGCATGTAACTTTGATGGTAGTTTGCTTAAATGCCTAAGGGTTATTTTACTGTTGTCCCAAAAGAGTCAACGGATTTCTTAGCAAAATAATAGCTTAATTCTAGTTTGCTGGTCAAATTTTCTTTGGGTAATTATATTTTTGACTGTCCTAAATCTGAGCCACTATGCTTTCAGTCAAACTTGATGTTGCTCCTGGGTAATAGAATCATTTTGGTATGGTATTGTGCATTGTGTAGCAGATGCCACATTTCACCCTGGAGTATAATATAGTGGAAGGTGCAGCAGTTTCTACATAGCTACTTAACAAACTTTGTGCAATCATTTGAAAGAAAAGATACCATGCAAAGTATGTTTACTCAAATGAAATATATGCTGTGTTAAAAAACACATTGACAGCGATGCCTTGTATATTTCTATATAATTATTTTTATATAAACAGTTCTTTTTTAGTATCATCACCATTTTTCTTTTTATTATTATTTTTTTTATTTTTGAAAGAAAGAAAAAGAGAGGAAAGAAAGTGAGAGTGAAAGAAAGAAAACAAAAGAATGTAAGAGAGAAAGAAAGAGGAAGAGAAAGAGGGAGAGAGAATGGGATTCTTGTTCTATTGCCCAGGCTAGAATGCAGTCTAAAAATGGGTATTAAAAACATCTTTTATGCTAATAATTGTGCTTAACAATGGAGACAGGAAGGAATAAGAGATGAAAATAACAAACAAGCAGCCAACCAATATTTTATTTAAACCTGTGAATGCTATGCAATTGCTAAGGAGTGATTTACTTCCAATTATGTGGTCACTTTTAAAATAGGTGTAATGTGATAC
>CAUYLG010070297.1:0-78762 GCA_963573385.1 Cacajao melanocephalus
CTTCCCCCCCACTCTTCCCCCTGCCTTCCCCCACACTCTTCCCCCTCCCTTCCCCCTTCCTTCCCCCACTCTCTTCCCCCTCCCTTCCACCACACTCCTCCCCCTACTCTTCCCCCCACTATCTTCCCCCTCCCTTCCCCCACACTCTTCCCCCTCCCTTCCCCCACACTCTTCCCCTTCCTTTTCCCCACCACACACATTTCCCTGGCTGGGGAAACTGGGTTCCGGAGCTGCCTAGGGAGCCTGGGGCAGCCTCTGGGGCTGGGCCTACCCTGCCCACGGAGGGGGGCACACCAGGGCCGTGTGGGGCCCCCACAGGCGGCACCCCAGCAGGATCCTCGCCGGGCCTTGGCCACCAGCCTGGGCTTCCTCTGAAGCCGATGCTGGTCGGGGCCGTGGCCACAGACAGAAGGCAGCTGTGGGTGCCTGTGTACCCCATGTCTTTGCTCGGGAGCCCCTTTGCACGTTTATGTTCACATGTGTGTGCCCACAGCCAGACGGGGGAGAGGGTGTACTCACGTTTATCCCAGGAGGACCCCTGTTGCCTGGATACCCCTGTCACGGAAAAGTATGGCAGTGATGCTGGGTTCTGATTCAAGAAGGGAGGCCGTGAAGGGGGCACATTGGAAGGGTCTGAGATGGCAGAATCCATCATAGAATTCCTAGGCCAACCCGCCCACCCAAAAGTGCCCATCCCACCACAAAGGGCGCCGCAGGCAGCTTGGGGCATGTCCCTGTGGGCTCAGCGTCTGGCACTTACAGGGAAGCCGGGGAAGCCCTCAGTGCCATTTCCAGGGGGGCCGTCTTCACCCTAGGGGAGCAGAGGAGCTGTCACCGTGCTAGTCACCAGGCCTGGGGTACCAGCTGGCCAGCACAGGCTGGGAGCAGCACCCGCAGGCAGGGCCCCTGTCAGCCTGGAAGCCGGCTCCCTCCCCTGGGACTGTCCTCTGTTCCCTGTGGACCCTGGGACCTGGACCTCCAGGCAGGAGGGGCCCTTTGAAGCGGCATCTGGCTCCGCTGCTGACTGTGGCCAGGAGCCAGTGATGCTGGGGTGCTCCCAGCCCAGTCAGGGGACCCCAGGCAGCTCCACGGTGCGGGGCTGGGGCTCCCCAGGGCCTGAGCTGTTGCTCACTTACCCTCTCACCCATCAG
Organism: Cacajao melanocephalus; assembly: GCA_963573385.1. NCBI lineage: Eukaryota > Metazoa > Chordata > Mammalia > Primates > Pitheciidae > Cacajao > Cacajao melanocephalus. The sequence goes on from CAUYLG010070297.1 coordinate 1,152, forward strand.
CCCGGGGTCTCCAGGGGCCCCGGCAGGTCCTGGCGCTCCTCTGGCACCCTGAGGAGGAAGACGGAGGCATGAGGGAAGGAGGCTGAGGCGTGGTGACCCTGGACGGAAGCAGGGCCCTCCTGGGGCCGGGAGAGGACCCAACAGGAGCCAGGACACCCAGTGCCATGGAGTCCCCAGAGGGCACGGGGCCAGCACCAGGCAGAGTGGCTTCTGGGACCCTCAGGCCCCTCCTGGTGGGCAGGGGTGGGTGGGGAGTGGGTCTCACCTCAGACCCTGGGGGGCCCTCATCTCCTCGGTAGCCTTTAGGTCCGATGGGGCCGGCCTCACCCTGTAGAGAGACAGATGTGGCACGTTGGACGCAGGTCTCACCCAGCCCTCAGGCCCGGGCCACCCGTGACCCTGAGCTAAGGGTCTCAGGCCATGAGCCATCAGGGTCCCCAGGCTCGGGCCCTGGTCCCGTCAGCACAGGGGTAGAGACAGGCCCACCCTTGGGTTTGATGAGGGGCCTGGGCATAAGTGTGGAAGCTTCTCCCAGGTGACTTCTGTGGGCACCTGGCTGGTGGGGTGAGGCTGCTGGTCCCCAGGCTGCAGACCACCTGCCCCTCCTGTCCCACCAGAGTGGCCCCAGACTGCCCTCCCTCAGTCCTCTCTGGACTTGGCCTGGTCCCTGAGGCCCTTCCCCAAGACATGACCCTCCGTGGGCTGAGCCTGGACACCACTGGCCCTGCCCCCACCTGCATTTGAGGCTGCCTGCTAGGCTTCCCTGGGTCCCCACATCCCATGGGGACCCCCTGTGAGGTCCATTTCCAGAGCTGGCCCCAGACCCCACCCTCGAGGGCCTGCTCTGTGGACAACGCCAGCGGAGAGTCCCTGCCCTGGGGCCCCAAGCACTTCCCAGCATGGGCGTGAGAAGGGAGTGGTGTGCACACGGCCGCCTGGCCACCGGCCCTGCGGGACCCAGCCATGAGCTGGCCGCACGCCTGTCCTTGGGCCTGCGGTTGGGCTGATGCTTCCCAGTGGGGCCTTTCCCGGTGGTTCCATCTCAAACGTTTACAGCTTCCCACTACCTGACGTGGCCCATTCTCCCGCCTGACCCGTGACTCCACCAGGCAGACATCTGGTGTATTGTATAGGCAGCATCTGGCGTACCGCTCTCCTTACCCCAACCATGCAAGCACCCAGCCCTGGCCGTGAGGCCCCTGCACCCCTGAGGCCCTGCACCCCGTGAGGCCCTTGCACCCCACGTGTACTCAGCCCTGGCCGTGAGGCTCCTGCACCCTGAGTGGCCATGCCCAGCAGTGTCAGGATTGCACACTTAACTGGGGACTTTGCACACAGGCCTCAAGAAAGCCCAGAAGCTCACCAAACTTGGGATTCACAGGGCTTAGTCTGGTACCCTGAGACCCTGCCTTGGGAACATGAGCAGGGGGCCAGGAGGGAGGATGGAAAGGAGGCCTGTACCCTGGGCCAAATGAGTGGGAGGCAGGAGGCCTGGACCTCACCAATGTACCCTGAAACACAGCACAGTCAGACTGTGCCACAGACACCAGGAGGCCAGACTCGCAGTGTTTCTGCAGAGCGGCCACAGAGGTGGCTCCCTGGGGCAGCTCCCAGGACCAGCACTGAGGGCCCAGCTCCTTCTGGCGTCCACAGGGAGACGGGGGAGGCAAGCCCGTGCTGGGCGGCATTGAGGGGAGGGGTAAGGCTGGCAAGGGCTGAGCAGGGAGAGTCCGGGAGGCCAGCTGGGAGCTCCAAAGCCGCCTATCTATACCCCCAGACCCCGAAAGGCCCTGAAAAGCCCCAGGGAGGCTCCAGGTGAACAAGTATCTGCTTTGGCCAGGCAACTGTGAGCAACAGGTCAGAGGGTGCCCCGGCCTCAGGTGCTGGGGGGAACTGCTCCCCAGATCCCCGGGCACCGGACCAGCCAGTGCCTGTGCAGCCCACCCCTCGGCACCGGAAGCTCTGGAGGCCTGCGGCCGGCCTGCTTACAGGACGTCCTCTCCTATCATAGCTCTTGAAAGTTGCTTTATCTTACAGTGACTACTAACTAGTTTGAAAATATACACCAGGAAGGGTGTGGTCAGAATTCTCCAGGCAGGTCCTGGCCTCTGAACGTTTACTCCCACTGAGACTTTTGGCTGCGGGCTTCCTGCTGCCAAGGTCCTGAGCAGCCTCTGAGCCTGAAACCCAGCCCCGGGCCACCCTCTCTCCACAGCCTGCCACTCACGTTGGCCTGCACTTGGCCCTGTCCTGGGGTGACCACACAGGAGGTCAGCCTCGGGCTGGAGCACTGGCGGAGCTCAAAGGGCAGAGAGGATCAGAGGCTGAGGCCACGCACTTCCCCAGGAAGGTGTCGGAGCCTTTCTGCCCCCGCCACGAGGGGCACGCAGGACCAAGCGGACGAATGGCCCAGACCCCGCCTGCCAAGCCCTGGCGGGTGCTAATCTGTGACTCAGGTATTTTCAGCAGCTGTGTAACACCCACTGGCATCACAAAAGCACAATTTCACCTCGTACACAGAAACACAAGCGTGACTTGCACTGGGACGGCCTCTCCCATCTCCCTGGGTCTAAGACCCTGTCTCCCTAGAGTGACCAGCGGCTGAGACAGCAGCCGTGCCCGGGATCTGGCCTTGTGCTTGGTGGATGGGCAGCTGCCCATGTGGGGCCATAAAGTCAATTCGTCCACAGAAGCAGACAAGCTCGGAGAGCACAGACCTGCTGTCTCTGGGTGTGACCGCATGGAGGCCTTCCTGTCCACGAGGGGCGGCGAGCCCCCGGACAAGGCAGAAAGGGCCCCACTCAGCCTGCGGGCAGCACCACAGTGCAGGCACCATCACAGCAGTCTCCAGAAGGGGGAAGAGACAGAAAGCCCCAAGCGACTCCAGAGGCTCGGAGAAGGGAATTTAGCAGGATGTGAAAGTGCATTTTCATCCTGGCACCCCGGAATTGTGAATGAAAGTGCATTTTCATCCCTGCACCCCAGAATTGTGAATGAAAGTGCATTTTCATACTCGCACCCTGGAATTCTGAATGAGACAAAAGTGCATTTTCATCCTCGCACCCCATAATTCTGAATGAAAGTGTGTTTTCATCCCTGCACTCTGGAATTCTAGAACCTTCCATAGGCTCACACTCCCCAGTCTCCCTCCAGCCACAGTCATGCCTGGCTCCTGACCCAGAAACAAATGCCGACCAAGCCCCCACAGTGTCTCCCGGAGGATCAAGCACCTCTTCCTCACTGTGAGGCACCCTTGCCCCAGACGGGGTCCCCAGATGGTGCTCCTCCACCTGGGGCTGAGCATCTGAGGGTCAGGCCCCTGGGCACTGGGCCTGCCCTCACCAATCCACACCCAGCCCGGCCCAGGCTGCACCTCACCCCCCTGCAGCCGGCTCCCACGCAGGGACACCGCTGAGGTCTACGGGAAGGCAGACGCCCTCAAATGTAAATGAAGAGTCTGCAGTGCGTGAGCTGCTGGAGCACATCTACCGCTAAGACCCAAATGGGCCCACACCCTCCAGCCCCACAGGACTTCCTACCGGGTCTCCGGGGATGCCAACGGGCCCTTCTCGTCCCTGGTCGCCTTGCGGGCCAGCTTCACCCTAGGGAGGAACAAGCCGTGAGTGTGGGGCTGGGCCATCCTTGGGGAGGATAGCACACTGGGAGCCAGAGTGTGGGGTCCACGGGGGGCACTGGGTGGCTCTGGCCTTCCCTCCCACACAGCCCCTTCCTGGCCTTGCCAAGCGTTTCCTTAGCCCACGTGCGTGGTTGGCTGCGTGGCTGCCGGCGTGGCTGGCTGTCTTCATTCAGGAGGCCGCAGCTCCTCCTGGGCCCCAGAGGCCGCCCTGTCTGCACCCCTGCTTCTCCAGTGAGCTCTGCTGACCTGGCAAGTCTCTGTAGCCATGGGCTCGTGGCCCGCCAGGAAGCCAGAGCTGTGTGGCCAGCCCTTCTTCTGGGCTCTGCCTGGTCCTCCATCTCATTTCCTGATCTCAGAGGGGTGGGCTTGGAAGGCGGACTGAGCCACTAAGTCACATGACCCCTGCTTTGACGTACCCCCAACTCCCCATGGGGGCTGTGTGCTTCTGGGAGCTCCCAAGGAGGGGTTCAGAAAGCCCCCGCCTCCCACTGGGCCAAATCCCTATCCCTGTGCAGCGGCTCTGGCTGTGGCTCAGCTCCCTGGCCCTGCTGGAGCCCTGGCCAACTGCCACAGCGCACGGGAGCTTCGTGTCTTGAGTGTCGGACAAGGAGGCACCCAGCGGTGCAGCCTCTGAGGCCTAGTGGCTCAGCCGGGCACACGGGGCATTCTCTCCTCCTCACTCTGCCTGCCAGGCCCTCACTGTCCCTGAGCCAGGTGGGACTGAGACACACGGAGTCTGCCAGCTGCCACGCCCCAGGACATGTCACAGGACAGAGAAAGGCCAGGCGCTTCTGCACCCCAAGGCTGGGCTGTGGGGTGGCCTATCGAGGCCCACGGCCCATGGAGCTGAGGTGGGAGGTGGTCCCTGGGGCTGCCGGCATCTCGGCTCTGGGGCAAGGCTTCTGTGTCAGTACTTCCCAAGCAGATGCCCTGCTGGTCTAGCTTCCCATCTGGGGTTCTGACCCAACGTCCTCACTCTGGCAATTTTAACAAAGGAAAATTATTCCAAAGAAGAACCCAAGCTCAGATGCAGAAATGTGGATGCTGCGTGGTGGGAAGGTGGGCACCGGGCCCGGAGGGCAGCACCTTCACACCAAACAGGTCCCAGCATCAGGTTTCGGGTGCTGCCCTCTGGATTGTGTGGGAATGGGTTGGCTGAATCTGGGTGCCACGGGGACTTTGTGGCACATCCTGTGGCTCTGAAGGCCTGACCCAGCCACAGCATCTGCTGACCTGTGAGGTCCCAGGTCCAAGAACTGTGACTCACAGGGTCTCCTCTTGGTCCCCGCGTGCCTGGGGTCCCCCGTGGTCCTCTCTCTCCAGAGCCGCCCTGAGTGGAGAGACATGGAGGGGAGAAGCCTCAGCTGTTGGAACTCACGCCCGGCTGGGGCGGGGCTCGAGGCCTGGCCCAGGTGACTCCCTCAGCAGGACCCCTGGGATGGGCTGTCCCTCCACCTCATGCCCCTTGGTTCCAGAGGCTGGAGTCTCCTGGTTCCCCAGGTCCCACCCGCTCCGAGACCATGGGAAGGGCCGAGCAGGCCGTGCTCTCCACAGAATGAAAACCAGCCGGACAGCGGAGGTATCCTGGACCCGCAGGTGAAAACCCACTTGGCTTGGACTGGAGCGCTGTGGACCTCAGCGCTGAGGGGACCACGCCCACAGCGACATGGTGAGGTCAACCACACAGGCCACCCTGCCCTACTCACCCGCTCCCCGGGGGCACCGTCAGGTCCTGGGCTCCCCTGGGAGGAAGAGGGAGAAGCCCTGGCATTAGTGTGGCGCACCCCTGCGTTTGGTCTCAGGGCTGTGGAGAGACCCCGGGGAACTCACCTCATCGCCCGCCTCTCCTTTCTCTCCTGGGGGACCAGGCTCTCCTGGCTCGCCCTGTGGGGGACAAGGGTAGAACGGTGGCGCCATCTCCCAAGCCCTCCCTGGCCCCGTGCCCCGCGTCCGCGGGGGCTGTGCACGTCCTCACCAGGTCTCCAGGCGGCCCTGAGCTCCCGGGTCTCCCCGCCTCCCCGTCGGCTCCAGGCTCGCCCTGAAGAAGATGGGGGGGTCACACACTCGTTCCAGTGGAGCCGCCTTCAGAGGCCACGTCCAGGGCCCTCACCCAGACTTCAGGCCGCTCTTGCTGACCAACAGCTTCTGAGCCCTGGACTCCCCAGCACCCTCAGCCACCACACCTCCTGGAAAGTTCCAACCCTGTCCCCTGTGAGGCCCAGCTGAGGGCCAGCTCGTCTAAGGGGCAGGGCTTGGTTCCCGCTAAAGAAGGCACAGCTTTGCCAGGCCGGGGAAGTGGCAAACTCAAATCTAGGCCTGGAGGGTAATCTGGGAATGTAAAGATGAGATTCGGAAACTGCCTGCTGGGTGCCAGGAGCTCCTCAGGGGAGCACGTTTGCAGTGGGGTCAGCATTCACCCTCGTCTTCCCCAGCACCCCTGGTTTCATCAAAGAAACTCCGGAGAAAACACCAGCAACCACGGACTCAGCTTTAAGTCAGACTAGAAAGTTCCTTCTCCCGCCTCACGCTCCCGCCCTCTTGCAGCCTTCAGCACCACTCTTGGCCCATTCCCAGTTCTGATTTCCGCATGAACCGGGCCGTTCTGGGCTGTGACCTGCAGGCTGCAGGGGACGCGGTGGGGTCCCATCTGCACGGAGCCAGAAGCAGGTGTGGGGACCAACGGTGGAGACCTGAAGAACCCTGGGCTGCAGGGAAGGCCCCTGGCAGGAGCACCATGACCGCTGTCCCCTCGCTGGGCACTGCCCCCGCCGCTGTCCCCACGCTGGGCACTGTCCCCGCCGCTGTCCCCTCGCTGGGCACTGCCCCCGCCGCTGTCCCCACGCTGGGCACTGGCCCCGCCGCTGTCCCCTCGCTGGGCACTGCCCCCGCCGCTGTCCCCATGCTGGGCACTGCCCCCGCCGCTGTCCCCTCACTGGGCACTGCCCCTGTTGCTGTCCCCACGCTGGGCACTGTCCTCGCCGCTCCCCTGCCTGCCTCCAGCCTCCGCCAGCCCCTCCCCGCTGAGGCCTCATGGGCGGCCGAGCTGCTGGGACCAGGACTTGCTTCCAGGAGCGGTTTCCAGCTCAGCGCTTGGCCGCAGCGACGGCCATGCCCTCCAAGGGCCGAGAGTCACTCACCTTTTCTCCTTTCAGCCCAAAGGCACCGGGGTCTCCCTTGGGGCCAGGGGGTCCTTGAATGCCCTGGAGAGAAGAGGGCAGCATGAGGCCGCCACGCTGCAGAGGCCACCTCGGCCTTCGGCAGCAGCCCAGGCCGCACAGACAGAAGTTGAAAGTGAGTCTGCACGCGGGCGGCCTAGAGCGCCAGCCTCCAAACTCCAGCGAGAAAGTGACTTACGTCAAACCCGGGTGAGCCCTTGCAGCCTGGCAGGCCTGGGTACCCCGTCTCCCCCTGGAGAGAGGAAGAAAACCACAAAGTCTGATGGCCAAGTGGGTGAACAGGCAGATCCCCTGACAGCCTTTGTGGCTGTGGCTCCTCCACGCCCTCCCGGGAAAGCCCCACCTAGCAGACACTCCCGCTGGCGTCACCTTCATGTGTCCACACCATCCCTCCCTGGCCCTCTCGCAAGGTCACCCTCACCCCATCCCTCCCCGCCCCTCCCAAATCACCCTCACCCCGTCCCTCCCCGCCTCTTCCTTGTCACCTTCACCCCATCCCTCCCTCATCACCCTCACCCCATCCCTCCCCACTCCTCCCGAATCACCCTCAACCCATCCCTTCCCGCCCCTCCCCAGGTTACCCTCACCCCGTCCCTCCCCGCCCCTCCGCGTCACCTTCACGCCGTCCACGCCATCGATGCCACGCTTGCCCTTCTCTCCCTGTGAGGCAGGAAAATGAAGGCAGGGGTCAGACGCAGGTCAGACGTGCTGGCGTGGAGGCAGAACTCTCCGTCCCAGCAACCGACACTCACCTTGTAGCCCTTGGGTCCCCTGGAGCCCTGCAGAGACAGGAAGGGGGTGTGAGGGAGTGTTTGGGGCAGGGAAGGCAGAGTTGCTCAGGTCCACTCGAGGCAGGGGCTACCCTGGACTGCAGGCGCCCCCAGCCCGAGGGCGCACCATCACTAGGGTTGGGGGCCCCTCTGGAGAGGATAACTGCCCGTGGGACCCCCGCTCTGGAGAGGGTAACCCCCATGGGACCCACCCCCACTCTAGAGAGGGTAACACCCATGGAACCCCTGCTCTGCAGAGGGTAACGCCCGTGGGACCGCCGCTCTGGAGAAGGTAACCCCCGTGGGACCGCCGCTCTGGAGAGGGTAAAGCCCATGGGACCCCCCTCTGGAAAGAGTAATGCCCATGGGACCCCCCCTCTGGAAAGGGTAATGCCCATGGGACTCCCGCTCTGGGGTGGGTGGAAGTGACAGGTGCCCTTGCTGGATGCCTGGGTGGCCTTCCTTGTCCGTCCTTCCAGGCAGAGGGGACGGTGGGGGCGGTGGAGCGGGTCTGTGGCACATGGTCTCCCGTCGAGGACACTGTCCTTAGCCCCGGGGATGCCCTTGTCCAGGATGGCACGTCTGCACCCAGAGGGACCAGTCCCGAGGCTAAGTCTCACTCACCTTCTCCCCGCGGCTCCCTTTTTCTCCCTGCACACCCAGCGGAAGAGGAAGAGGAAGAGGAAGAGGTAGAGGAAGGCATCATTAGTGCTGTTCAGGGCTGAGGGCGCCGCCGGGCTTGGGCCAGGAAGGGGGGCACGCACCTTCATCCCCTGGTACCCAACAGGTCCGAGGTCCCCGGGTCTTCCCTGGAAAACAGGAGGAGACGGTGAGACCCCCTGGAGGGGCGGGGCCTGTCCACCCAGCCCCACATCCCTCCCTCCAGCCCAGGCCTAGTCAGCCTGAGAGAGAGCAGCACTGCGGCCCGGCCCGTGGTGTGGGGGGCTCTGAGGTGGAGCTGGGGGGAGAGGAGGTCTGTGGATGGCATCTGGGCCAAGGAGCCACAGCAGAGCCTGGAAACGGTGCCGCCCTGGCCACCTCGGCACCTCCCACCCGGTACCTCCCACCCAGCCCCTCCCTGGCAGGTGGGCTTGGACGCCTCCTGGGGTGCTGTGTGGAAGGATGGCTGGGCTCGGCACCCCCAGGCCCTCTCCCACCCATGAGAAATGGGCGGTGTGACTCTGGCACTCAGAACTCTGCCACTCTTCCGGAAGCTTCTGAGGCCTAGTCCTTCCCCCGCCTCCAGCTTCTTAGAACCCTGACCCACAGTCAGGCACTCACAGGATCTCCAGCTTCTCCCTTCTCTCCTGGGAGCCCCGGCTTGCCTCGTTCTCCCTGGAACACAAAACAGGTCAAGGTTGAGAGCAGTCCCGTTTCTTTCTAAGAAGCTGGCTCATGAAACAGGTTTTTAAAAAGACGCTTCATCCAGCCTTCGGGATCCCAGGGCTTCCAGGCAGCTTCCCCACCACTCCTGGTCAGCCTGGGTCTGGGGGCTCCACCCTGCATGCCGGCCCCTCGCCTCCGTTCCTGTCTGCGCGGCTTTACGGACCCCCAGGCACAGAAGCCCCCCAGGGTCACTGCTGCATCCCGGATGTGGCCATGGGACTCAGGGGCCCACAGCTGCTGGGTCTGATGGTTTTTAGGAGAAGCCAGAAATCTGAGGTCCCTGAGCCGCCTCACAGCAAATTGTAAATGTTGGCAGCAAACTCTAATGTTCAAGGTCGTCCTGTGTGAGCCCCACATAACCAGGGACTCCACGTTCTCACCCTCTGAACCCCAGAAAAGTCCTTCTCCTGAGCAGAGCGCTGCTGAGAGCAGGGTGGGCAGAGATGCCCTCATAAACTCCCAAAAGACCCCAGTGCCCCCGGGGCAGCCCACACCCTGCACAGGCCGGGATCTGCCGCCTGGACCCTCCCGCTGGACTCGGGGGGTCCAGGAGGCTTCGGTCCTGCCACTCCCAGGCCCCGAGCTGCAGGGACAACCCCACACAGGAGGTGCAGGAGCGACCACTCACCTCAAAGCCGGGGTCGCCCCGGGGCCCCGGAGGTCCTCTTGCAGGCTGCAAGGCAGACGGGATGATCAGCCTGGACCCCAGACTCAGCCTCCCAGGGTGCAGGGCGTGGGGTCAGGGTGGCCACACTCACCTGGCACTCGAAGGAGCAGCACTGTGGGAGGAAAAGTGGAGACAGGTCAATGGGAAAGCCATGGACACGTGGCTGGGACACGCAGGGGGACACACATCCCAGTCCACTGGGGGACACAAGGGCAGACAGGCAGCTGGGAAATGTGAGCGACACACGGGGACAAGTGACCCAGGTACAGGGGTGGACACACAGGGGACACACGTCCTAGCACACAGGTGGACACATGGGCGGACATGTGACCAGAAAACACCGGGGGATGTGTGGGTGGACACATGGGGACATCCATCCCGGGCACATGGGTGGACATGTGACACACAGGGGACACGCGTCCTAGCACACAGGTGGACACATGGGCGGACATGTGACCAGAAAACACGGGGGGATGTGTGGGTGGACACATGGGGACATCCATCCCGGGCACACGGGTGGACATGTGACACACAGGGGACACGCGTCCTGGACGCACGGGTGGATGTGTGGGTGGACGTGTGTGCCGACTCATGGCTGGGGGTTGGCCAGGAGGGCTCTTACCACTTGCTCCACGTTATTTTTCTGTAAAGAGAAAGGGAAACGTGGAATTACTTTCCACCTGGGGCCACTGCGGCCCCCCCGGCTCCCGGGCGGGGGCCTCACGATCATGTCCACGATGGTGTCGATGGTCTGGCTGATGGCCTCCTCTGCGTCGCGGCTCTGGCCCCAGTCAGCCGCCGTGAAGTTGCGCCGGTACGTGTGGTCCGTGGCGATGATGCTGAGGCGCGGCTCCTGGGGGCGACATCCAGAGTGGGATGAGCAGGGCTGGAGCCCCGATGGCTGGGACCGCGTCCCACAGGGCCAGAGGGGAGGCTGGGCCAGGGGCTCCGGCTCCTCGGCAGGAGCAAGGGCGGAGGGCAGCAGGGCCCACACCCTCCCGGGGACAGAAAGACGGTCCGGGCCGCCTGGAGTGGGGGGCTTGCAGCCGCCACGCCATGAACTTGGGGGCATCCGCGGGGCGGGCAGGGCCTACCAGGTGGTCAGGTGTGATGGCCACCGAGAAGACTTTGATGCCCAGGTGCTTGGCCTCATTCACAGCGTCCTCCAGCCCCCCACAAGGCTCTTTGTAGCCCTCCAGCGGGTGCCCGTCGGTCACCACAATCAGGTACTTGTTTTCTTTCAGGTGGGAGCCCCTGGAAGGGACAGGGCAGTGTGAGACTCAAGGCCAGGTGATGGGAGGGGGAGCAGGAGGGAGACCCAAGCCCCTCTGGGGGTGCCGGTCCCTGTCTCATCAGGGGAGCTGGAGGGAGACCCAAGCCCCTCTGGGGGTGCCGGTCCCTGTCTCATCGGGGGAGCTGTAGGGAGACCTAAGCCCCTCTGGGGGTGCCGGTCCCTGTCTCATCGGGGGAGCTGTAGGGAGACCTAAGCCCCTCTGGGGGTGCCGGTCCCTGTCTCATCGGGGGAGCTGTAGGGAGACCCAAGCCCCTCTGGGGGTGCCGGTCCCTGTCTCATTGGGGGAGTTGTAGGGAGACCTAAGCCCCTCTGGGGGTGCTGGTCCCTGTCTCATCGGGGGAGCTGGAGGGAGACCTAAGCCCCTCTGGGGATGCTGGTCCCTGTCTCATCGGGGGAGCTGGAGGGAGACCCAAGCCCCTCTGGGGGTGCTGGTCCCTGTCTCATTGGGGGAGCTGTTTCTCTGCTGACGCTGCTATAGGTGGGCTCCTGAAAAGAACATCACCATGGGAAATGATGCTCTGTGGGTCTCACTTCTCGAAACTGCTTTGGAAAATTCATGCCCTCCTGGGACAGCTGCATATGACCCCAAAGGAGGCTCGGTGCCTCGGGTGCCCTGGGGGCAAAACCACTGACCAGTGGTGGATGCTGAGGGGGCAGGGAGCATGCCCCTCCCTGTGATGCCTGCCTCGTTCTACCCACAAGCTGCCTAAACTCAAGGCAGCTTGGCCATTTGGGGCTTTTGCAGGAAATGGGCGTGATGAGCAAGAGCAACCCCAGAGGGCCCCAAATGCAGCCCCGGAAAGGGAAGTGGGTGAGGAAGGAAGAAGGCAGCGTCAGGGCAGTCGGACGGGCTCTGGGGACGCGGCGTCTGGGCCAGGAGGGCGAGCTCATTTACGCTGAGTCGTGTCTGTCTGTGGCTTCCACATGGGGCTGCATGCACCCCCTGCAGGTGGCACGAGGCCTGGCTCTCCTGGTGACTCCAAGGTTGGCACCAGCTTGGAGGGAGGTGGGCATAGCCCTTGGAAAGGGGGCGCCTGGCCCACGCTGGCAGTGCGGCCTCTGAGACCAACCTCGGGGAAACCGTCCGAGACCGTCTTCGCTGGATGGGGCAGCCTTGGAGCCCCCACTGCGATCCTGCGGCCTCAGGAGGGGCTGGGTGTGGGGAGGCCACGTTCCCCTCCGGAGACTCCGGGGCTGCGGCCCCACCATCCCCACCGCTGGACGCCGAGATGAGAGGAAACCCCTCCGTCCAGAAAAACCCCGAGAGAGCAGAAGAAATTCAGCCCATGCTTCCGGGTAATGGGACCTCGTTTCAGTGCTCCTAGCGCTGCTTGGTGCTGATGCTGTGGGGAAGACCACCTTCGCCCTGTCTCTCTGTCTCCCCGTCGCTCTGTCTCTGTCTCTGTCTCTGGTCTCTGTATCTCTCTGCCTGATTCTCCCTCTGTCTGTCTCTGTCTCTGCTTCTCTCTGTCTCTCTGCCTCTTTGTCTCTCTTTCGCTGTCTCTCTGTTCCTCTGTCTCTGTGTCTCTGTCTGCCTCTGTCTTTGTCTCTCTGTCCCTGTCTGTCTCTGTTTCTGTCTCTCTGTCTCTCTCCATCTGTGTCTGTCTCTGTCTCTTTCCTGCCCACACAGTGGGTCAGGGAGGCCATGCAGCCTCCCAGAGGACAGGGAGGCTGCCGCTGAGTTCTCAGCCCAGGCCAGGTCCCCGCGTGAGAGCAGCATGGGCAGGGGCCGGGGCCACCCACCCCACAAGGAGCTGCTCCAGCCCCTTCTTGATGGCGCAGTCGGTGTAGGTGCCCTTCCCGAAGTACTTGACGGCGTCCACGCTGCTCTTGAGGGCGTCACGGCCGCTGGGCATGCGCGTGAGGCCCTGGATGATCTCCACCTCGTCGCTGTAGTGCAGCGCGCCCGCGTTCCACACCAGGTTCCGGTCACAGCGGTAGTACCTAACAGGCGCAGGCGCGGCGGGCATGAGGCAGGAGGCCCCTCGTGCCATCACCGCCTGTCCTAGGGCACGCTGTCACCCAGATGGACAGGCCGCCCACCCTGGCTGTGGCTGACCCACTGCTGGACTTGCCCTGTGGGCCTGAGGCTGGCCCTCCGCGGAGGCTGGGCAGGTGGGTGTGGCCAGCAAGCGACCTGCGCCCCAATCCCTCGGGCCCTCAGACCAGGGTCCTAGGGCCTGCAATGGGCAGCATGGCAGTGGGGGAGGGGGCGCCCGGGTGGGTCTGAGCAGCCTTCTCTGCCCCCTCTCTGTCCCCTATCCCCGTGGAAGCCTCTGTTCCTGCATTTCAGCCTCTGTCCCCTCAGCCCCACTGACCAGGTGCCACCGCCAGCAGGCCCATCTCAAACCAGTTCACTCTGGAGGCACCGGGAGGGGCTCTGGCCAGGGCAGTGCTTTTCCTCCTTAGAGGGGAGGTTGAAGACGACACCACCAGGGTCCCCTGCATCCCCCAAGAGGCCCAGAAGAGTGGCCTGCCTCCACCCCACCCACCCACGCGCCCATGCAGCAAACAGTCACACGGAGTGACTGAGGCTCCTGCAGGAACGTCAGTGGCAGCAACACGGCACGACTGACCCCCACTCCACAGGCGGGAAACTGAGGCACGGGGCGCCTGAGTAAAGGCAGTGAGGGCACCTCAGGGGATGCTGGGCCATGTGGCCGCCCCTCCCCGGTGCCGCCCCCACCTCCCAAGGCTGGACATTTCCACTACACTCAGGGTTTCCGGTCTCAGTGGCTCCTCCTGGGCACAGAGGGGTCTGAGGGTCCACCCTGGTGTTACTGGTGGCCTCTGACTGGGCCTCTTCTGGTGGGCGGGGGGCTTGTGCCGGGGCCAGTCAGCAGGGTCAGGGAAGACTGGGGGTCCTTCGGTGGCTGAGCTGTGTGTCCCCATGGCCAGGGCCCGTCACATAGGGGAGCCCCATTCTCCATGCCCCGCCCCCACCACCCTGTGCCCCCACGGTAGGGACCCCCCTCTCTGCCTCCCCCAGCCTGCCCTTGGCCACAGGTGTGGATGTAGGAACGAGGAGCAGAGTGTGCCATGCCCCAAGCCCAGAACCAAGCCTGGGGCCCCCAGGCTGCAGAGTGACACCCTCCTGGCCCAAGTTGGGAACCATCAGAACACAGGGTCCAGGGCCCGGGGAGGCTCCCGCTGCTTACGGAATGACCAGGGTTCAGGTGGTGAGGGCGGGGCTCCCGGCCCCAGGCAGGACTGCACAACTGGGCCAGTGCCCTGAGCCCTCCCGGTCGGCCTGTGCCCTCTGTTCCCGAAGCCCAGCCTCTCTGTCACCTCGGCCCCACTGGCCAGGAGCCATCCCCCTCGAGCAGGCCCATCTCAAACCAGCTCACTCTGGAGGCGCCGGGAGGGGCTCTGGCCAGGGCAGCACTTGCCCTTCTTAGGTCCCCTGGGCTGCCCCAGAGGCCCAGAAGCACAGGAGGAAGTTTGAGGCGCGTCCCCTACCTGTCCCTCAGGTTGTCGATGAAGCGCTTGGTGAACGACTTGACCTTGTCCACCAGCGCCCCGTAGGGCTTCAGCCTCAGGGCCACGCTCTCAGACGTGTCCAGCACAAAGAACAGGTCCACGGGGCAGTCTGGCCGGAGACAGAGGAGAGGGGCCTTTGCACTCTCGGCCCATTCCCGGAGCCTCTGCGGGGCCGCTCTCCCGCCCGCCCTCAGCGCAGAGCCCCAGGCCCCAGGCCTGGAGAGGCTCCCCCAGGAAAAGGCAGCAGGAGTCTCCCGCAGTGGGGACAGTAGGGACAGCGTGGAGTGAGAGACCCCAGACGGCTCCTGCAAGGGGAGTCAGAGCCCTTCACAGGCTCCCCCGAAGGGCAGGGCGTCCCTGCAGGGACTGGGCAAATGAGGCCTCACGTGAGGCCTCTCGCAGTGGCACGACTTATTCTAGAACAGGGGCTGTGGCCTGGACTCACTGCTGGGTGAGGACTCACAGCTGGGTAAGGATTCATGGCCCGGTGAGGGGTCAGATGGATTCACGGCATTCCCGGTGGGGGGACTGAGTCAGCCCACACCAGCTCCACCTCGACGGGAGCCCCTCCCAAGCTGCCTGCCGTCCATCCCCCCTAAGAATGTGGACCCCCTAGGGGCCCCCGACTGAGGCTTCCTGGGGCAGAGCCAGGCGCTGCAGCCACCCCAAGCCGGGAGTGGGGCTCTGGGGCTCCAGGTCCCCGCTCTGCAGTTCCATGGTCAGGAGGGGACCCTGCGCATCTGGCCCTGGCCCGCAGCGAAGAGCAGGGAGTCGGGAGCCCCCAGCTCAGCCCCAGCCCCCACTCACCCTGGAAGGCGACTGCTCTCGGGGACTCTGGCTCGTCCTGTGCGGCCGCCCAGCAGGCCTGCAGCAGCAGGGGCAGCAGAGTGCGGGCCGCCCTCATGTCTCCGGCCTGCGGTCCCCACACAGCGTGACCGGGGCAGGGTGGGTGCCCACGGCGACGGGAGTCCGAGGCTGAGTTCTGCTCGCAGCCAGAGTGAGAGCGGAGGGCGGGAGGGGTGGGGGGGGCGGGGCAAGGAGGAGCTGGCCCAGTGAGTCACGGCCTCCCTGCTGGGGACTCTCCCTCCAGATCCGTCTCCAAGAGGAAAAGTCAGTCTCCCGGCAGCAGCTCTGAGCCCAGGAAGGACCCCGCCGGCTGGAGGAGGCCGGGTCCCTGCAGTTCTCCAGCTCCTGCGTCAAGGAGGACAGAACTGCAGCCTGGCGGATTAAAAAGCCTGAAAACAAAGTTTCCCTGAAACACTGTGTGGTTCTTTCAAATGGAAGCGTCTCTGCGCGGACCTCAGGCAGGGTTCGCGCCCTCTTCCCAACCGCTTTCTACAGGACCTCCCGCCTGCTGGAAATTCATTGCTTTATCAGATCTCCAAGTTATTTTTCGTGTAAATATTCCTTCACAGTGTAGTAAAATATGTATTTGCCAAAGATATTTCAATTTGTACTATGGGAAAGCAAAGTTGTGCATAACAACATTGTTATATATGCCGTGTGTGTGTGTGTGTGTGTGTGTGTGTGTGTGTGTGTAGAGAGAGAGGGAGGGAGGGAGAGAGAGAGAGGCCGTCCCTGATATCACCGGGAAACGGGGGGGTGGGCTCCAGATGTGGCCAGAGGAATCTCTGCCCCACAGAAGGTTCCAGAAGAGCTTTCCCAGAGCTGGAGCTGTTGACGCTTGCGTAAGATCAGCCTAAATGTCTTATAATTTTAAAACATACACACACTGTGCATACCAAAAACCATATTAAAGAAACATTTGAGAAAACCTTCAAAATTCATAGTGACTGTTCTTGGATTACCTTCAATATTTTCCCAAGAAGTACTTTATAGAAGTTGTAAACAACCTGTTCTTCTTATTTTTCTTGTCATTATTATTATTACTTGAGACAGGGTCTCACTCTGTCAGTCATCCAGGCTGGAATGCTGTGGCCTCACCCCAGCTCACTGCAGCCTCCATCTCTGGGCTCAGGTGACCCCGCCACCTCAGCCTCCCGAGTAGCTGGGATCACAGGCACGCACCACCGTGCCCAGCTAATTTTTTGTGTTTTGTAGAGATCATGGTCTCATGATGTTGCCCAGGCTGGTCTCAAACTCCTGGACTGAAGTGGTGCTCCTGCCTCGACCTCCCAAAGTGCTGGGATTACAGGCACGAGCCGCCGTGCTGGCCTTGTACACTTCCTGTACCGGCAATTTTACCTGCCAGTGATATCATCCACACTGGGGCTGCGGGTGCCACCTGCTTGGAGGTGCTGCCCCAGCCTCTGGGCTCCTGCTCCCCCAGTTTGAGCTGTTTTATCTGCAAGGAGTGCTTGCTGATTTGGGAAAAGAAACAGGAACACTGTGTAACCAAACACGGAGAACCCCGAGAACCCTGCGTTCCCTGCACGAGGGCCCCACCGCAGGTGTACAGCGTAGGTGGCTGACACCCAGTCTGTAAAACAGAAGAACGGCAGACCCCCCGTCACACAGGACAGATCCACGGGGCCCAGTAGCCGATGGAGTGTTTGCCTTGCAGAGGTGGTTTTCATGAGTCTGTTCACAGAATGCCATCGGCTCTGTGGGTGCCCACTCCACCAGGGGCCACATGTGAGCTGTGGAGGTGGTGTGGCAGTGCCACCCACACCCCGGCTGCAGCACCCTGAGCTCCTGGGCCCCGCACTTCTCCGAGGCAGGGCGAGGCCGAGCTGTGTGAGGGGCCGGGCAGGGCCCAGAGGTGCCTCTGCCACACGGGAGCTCTGTAGTGATGGCTCAAAATAAACTTGACTTTTCCTCTTATGAAGAAGATACATGTTCATCACAGCGCATTTTTTAAAATCGTGAAGCAACATCTGCTTTCACTACCCAGCAGGATTCAGAGCTGATAGTTTTGTGTGTTTCTGCTGTGAGCATTTTTTTTAGACGGAATTTCGTTCTTGTTGCCTAGACTGGAGTGCAGTGGTGTGATCTCGGCTCACTGCAACCTCTGCCTCCTGGGTTCAAGTGATTCTCCTGCCTCAGCCTTCTGAGTAGCTGGGACTACAGGTACACACCACCACACCCGGCTAATTTTTGTATTTTTAGTAGAGACGGGGTTTCACCACATTGGCCAGGCTGGTTTTGAACTCCTGACCTCATGATCCACCTGCCTTGGTCTCCCCAAGTGCTGGGATTGCAGGCGTGAGCCACCAGGCCTGCCTTGTATCCCTTTACGCACTTTCATCGGGGATCTTTTCTGGTTGTACGTGATGCTATGACTTGGGGAGAATATGAAAAATACAGAAAGCATGAAAATACAACATCCTGAATCCCAGTCCCGGTTGAGCTGACTGTTGTCAATGGGGTGGATTTCCACGCCAGGGGAGTCCCCTCAGCTCCCTGCTCCTCTCTCCCCCGTCCCCCTTTCCCCCTCCTCTCTTTTCTCCTCTTCCCACTCCCTCCTCTCCCACATTCCTCTCCCCTGCTCCCTCTTCATCCCTCCTCGCCCCCTCCCTCCTCTCTCCTGAGGTTGCCCAGGTGTCTTTGGCACATGTCCACCCCCAGCCCCATCCAGGCTGTCCCTGCAGGAGATCCTGTTCCCATGCTGCTCTCCTCCGAAGCCTGGCCTGCTTCAGGATCCCAGGAAGCACAGAGCCAGGAAAACGCTGCCCTCGGGGGTCTCCCAGAGAGCTGGACTGAGGGTCTTGCTGGACAGGGCCCTGCAGCCCCCTTGTGTGTGTAGGGGGAGGTAAATGCACTGCAGAGGTGGGGAGAAGGGGGCAAGCCACACCCCCTCCTCTGCAGCCTGGGTGCCCTCTTTCTCAGGCCTGCTGGCCCTTCCTCAAATGGGGACTCTGGGCCCAGTGGGGTCTCTTGTCTGAGATCCCAGAAGCAGCTGTGGGGAGCAGGTCTTTACCCCACTGTCCATCATCCACAGCCCTGGGTGGGTCTGAGTCTCCAGGTGTGGGGAGGGAGAGGGTGGGAAGAGGGAGGGGATGGGAGGAGGGAGAGGGTGGGAGGAGGTGGGAGGAGGGAGAGGAAGAAGGATGGAGAAGGAGAGGGCATTGAATGGGCAGCCTCCCTGGCAGGGCATGGCCGGGTCTCTGGCAGCAGCAGGACTCCTGTGGGTGGACCCGCCCCTCCTCTGCTGGCAGGACCTGGCCAGGTAAGGGATGAGGGGGGAGCATGAGGGGAAAATGGAGGCGGGAAACTGCCTGCCCCCCACCCCCATCCCCAACCCCATCTGGACCCTGCGTTCAGGGGAGGGGTCCTCCAGTGCCCCTCAGGGAGTCCTGGTGCCTCCAAAGTAAGCACTGTAAAAGGGGAATTATCCCGCCTTTGTCCACAAAGTTGCCAATGTAGCCTTGGCACTGCACTGGTGGGTGCCTCGAGGGTGGGGGCCGAGTTGGTGGGTGCTGAGTGGGTGGGTGTTGCACTGGTGGGTGCCACACAGGTGGCTGGAGGGACCTCAAGGCTACTGGCCCCCGCCCCACTTCTGCCCCCCCCCACCCCTGCCTTGGACCAACTGCACCCCCTCCCACCCACGCAGAGCTCCCAACCCCAGCCCCAGGGCAGGGTCCCACATCCCCCTTCAAATAAAAAACTTTCTCCTCCCCAGGCCTCCTAGTTACCCCCCTCCCATGGCCACTGCTGGGCCAAGCTCTGCTTGACACCTCAGTGGCCACCCTGCCCTACCCCAGGCACCCGAGAGGTGGGGGACCCTCTCTCCACGGGCTCCAAAAATCCAGGCCCCACCTGGGGAAACTTTCTGGACGTGGAGGCCATGAGGCCCACGCAGTGGGTGGACACGGGGAGGACCGCAGGCCTCGGGGCCCGCCCTCCACTCTCCACGCTGGCCTGGCAGGGCCTCCCCAGCTCTGATGCTGGCCCACAGCTCTCTACTGGCTGCAGGTCCGTGATCCGCCCCCAGAAAAGGCTTGGAGGAAACTCATCCGGGGATTTTCCACCCCAGAAGCTCTTTTTCCACAGAAGTCTGAGTGTCTTTGGGGAGGGAGCAGGACAGCTGTGCCGGTGGGCATGGGACAGTGCCCAGAGGGCGGGTGGTGTGGAGCCGTCTGCGCCCCCGTCCCGGTGGCTGCGGGGTTTCCGGAATGCCCTCCCAGGCCTCCTCCTGGGGTGTGGTGTTGGAAGGCGGCGTTGCTGGAAACACTGAGGACCCAAAGCCCTCCAAGCATCTGTGGAACAAAGACAATTTTATTTCTACTGCTTCCGCTACCCAGCGAATTTTCCTCCCAACTTAGAACATGATTCATCCAGGAGGACCCTGTTTCCAGGGGTACACATGCGTTTCCATGGTGGCCGCCCTGTACGGCTGCTGGACGTGGCACAGGGACACGCCTGCCCCTCGAAGGGCACAGCTCAAATGGTGGGCGCAGCCCTCACCTCCTGTCCCTGCACCTGGGCACTGGCGGCCATCCCCCTCCCCCTCCCACCTTTGTGGGGAGTGAACCCAGCTCCATCCCCTCCTCCCTTTGAGGGACCTGGCCCACGTATTCGCTGGGCAGTAGGGTGGCGCCTGGCCCCAGCCTGTTTGCCGAGTGCCAATGAGTCTGCCGGCGGAGGCAGCCTGCGGTTGGATCCCCCCGGGGCTTGGGTGGGGCCAGTCCCAGGGCCACGGGTGGGGAAGGTGCAGCCTGTCCTGGTGTCCAGTGGGGGTGTGACACCTCAATGCTGGTCCCTCTGAGTCAGGCTCTCCTCACAGGATGTCCCTCAGGTGACCACTGGGGCCTCATTGACCACGGGCCTCAACAGTCGCCAATGAGAAGGCAGAAGACAGAAAAGAGGCAGGGGTGGGAGGCAGTGGTGCCCCAGGAGCCTATGCCACAGGGAAGACGCCTCGGCCACACGTGGGCCTCCTGGCAAGCGTGGGGGTCCAGGGAAGATACCTCGGCCGCAGATGGGCTCCCTCCTGGCAGGCAGCAGGAGGAGGCCTCTCACTGGTCGGGTCTGAGGGAGCGGGCTTCTGGGGAGAGTGTGAGACCTTGGGGATCCGAGAAGCATCCGCAACAGCCTGGCAGACAGGAAAACAGGTTTCTGGCCGCATTTCCTGCAACTGGAAAGACCTGGCCACATTGTCAAGGTGAAACTCCAGGGGCTGTTCTGTAAATTACAGATCTGGGACAGTCCCACGGCCCCCAGGCTGTGGGGACGAGAGCTCTGTGAGCCCAGGTTTGTTCCGGGAGCGCCTCTGGGAGCCGCAGACTCTGGGTATCAGAGCGAGGGTGGACCCCGTGGTGGGAGGCACAGGCTCCTGGGGTGCCTTCCAGCCCTCCTGCCTTTCCTTTAGCAGCTCCTGCCTGAGAGTGGCTGAAGCGTCAAACGCGTTGTGTGTAACACTCCGGAGCTCGCTGGGGCCCCCTGGTGCTTCCCGGGGCCATGGGCGCTGGCCTGATTTAAGTTTGTTCCATCGCCTGTAAGCTGAGAGCTTCATTTTCTGGTAAGAATCCCTCAAAGAAGCTCTGGTTCTTGGCAGACATTTCAAAGACACACACACACACACACACACACACACACACACACACACACACACACACGTCTGGACGACGCTGGGACCTCACTGGGTGGAGAGGCCACTGCCCTGAGACCTGGGACCCAGGAGGCAAAGTGTGAGGCCCAGGGCTGCCCAGCTTCGGGGGAACATGGGGGTGGGGGCTCCCTTGGGCCGAGCTGGGCACTGGCACTGCTTCTGGAGGACCCACAAATGGGCCCCTCTCCCAGGCTGGCATCACTCCCCATCCTGTGGCCCCTGGGCGCCAATCAGGGGCTGGTCCAGTGCCCCCTCCAGGGAGGGCTGGGCCTGAATAGAGGGGCAGAGACATTTCTGGGGACCTTTGCTGGCATCTGAAACCAGAGAAAATCCCTTTTCCCTGAAGAGGGTGGGTCCTCATTTAGGGAGCCCACCAGGAAGGGCTGAAGACTGCAGAAAGCACCCCACCCGCCCACAGGGTCGCCCTCGAGTCCAGGGAGAGTTCAGCTCTGGCTCAGTCTAGTCTGGGGGGCATAGCCGTGAGCCTGTCTGGCCGCGCACTGTGGGCTCCCGCAGCAGGCTGGCCCAGCACCGGGACATGGACACCGCGGGCATCTCCCCCAGGGCCCAGGTCCAAGGCGGCTGGGAGGCTGTGGGGCTGCAGGGGTTAAGCTTTTCTGTTACCTCATGCTGGCCTCTGCGTGCGTGGAAGAGGAGAACATCTGGCAGGAATACTCTGGAAAGTCTCTGAGCTGTGGGGGAGTCTGGCTGTGTTCCCAGGGCCTCTTCCTCAGAATTCAGTGGAGTGGGGGGGCCTGCAGGAGATGGCGTGGACCCTGGGCAGAGGCTGCACCTGGTCCCCAGAGCCCACCCTGAAGCAACCCCAGCAGCCAGCGCATTCCGGCTGACCAGAGTCACTTCCGGCGCCGGCCTACCCTGGCGGGAGACCCTGAGATGTGGGGGGGGCGGGCGGGGAGCAGCACTGGGAGCCTTGGGTGGGGTCAGCGAGGCTGGGGAGGGCCTCAGTGTCACTGCACGAGTGACTCAGCTCGGACCCGGAGCCCTGTGTGAGAGACCCCGCGGCTGGGGCCCGAACCTCCCTTCCTCTGTGCTCGCTTCATGGCTTCTGGGCCCAAAAAGTGGTGGGGGGAGGGGTGGGCTCCGAGCACTGGCTTTCAAGCCCCTTTCCCAGCCTGATGCTGAGGGTCCTGCTGGCCCTGTGCTCAGACTCCCGGTTCCCTTTTGCAGCTCAGGGCAGGGCCGAGGGACTTCTAGGACCTGGCCTGGGAGCCCCACAGGGCCTTCCCTGGTGTAGGGGGCTCCGCTTCCAGGCTGCCTTGGCGTCGGCTCCATGGCCCGCCCAACCGCCGGCATGCAGCAGTTTTAATGAGTCTGGGGTGGTAAGGAAGAAAGGGGTAGGATCCCTTACAGACCAGCAGCCCACTCCGGCTGAGTCCCGGAAAGATGGGGGGGCTCCTTCCCACTCTTCAGGGAGCCGAACACGGCTGGCCTCTGTTGCAGGTCACCCCACTCCTCAAACACCCAGAGGGTTTCCACCCAGGACCACAGCATCTGCAGGGGGCCACTCAGACCCTCTGTCTCTCTGCCTGACTGCACCATGGCTTGGAGAAGCTGCTGGCATCCTGCATGGTATACTCCAGGCTGGATGTGCCAGGAAAGCTGGGGCAGTGAGAACTGGTGAGGCCCCAGCTTTGTCACCCACTAGTTGCGTGACCTCTGGCCAGGCCACAGGCTCCCAGAAACTCCATTTTCTCAAGTTGTCAAGAGAGCGCCCGCTCTGTCGGCGGGAGCTGGAGGAGGGAGTGACAGGGACAGGGTTGGGGCTCCCATGAGGCCAAGGTCCACAGGCCCGGGGCTCAGAGACCAGTCCAGATGGACGCCACACACAGCTGCCAGGGGCCGCCCACCCAGCCTGGCTTCCCAGCATCTGGTTTCCATTGCTCCCACACGGGAGGCACAGAGCCTGCAGCCAAGCGCTTGGGTAACATCTGGGGTTCTCAGGAACACTCGCTGGGCCAATCAAACCCCAAAAAGAGTGGGCGGTGGGACATGGCCGGTCCGTGGGAAGGGACTTCATCTCAGTCCAGGGCCTCTGGGCTTCAGGGGCACTGCCTCAGAGCCCACCTTACAGAGCTGTGGCCGGAGAGCCTGGGGTTAGGACAGGCTGGGAGCAAGATGCAGCCCTCCCTGCTCTGGGCCGGGTCTGGGGTCCCAGGAGCTGGCCACAGCCAGGCAGGAGGGCCCACAGCAAGGCCCTCCCAGGTGTGCAGGCTCTGGAGCCCCAACCCTTGGGAGGCAGAGACCCTTGGGGTTGGCCGAGCGACCTCCGTGGTCTGGGGATCCTGGGCTGCGGCCAGTTCCTTCCCAATACATGGGACCCCAAAAGCATCAGGATCTGAGGGTCTTTTCAGAGCTGGGGGAGAAGCTGGTGCCCTTTGCCCTCAGGAGAGCAGGCTGAGGGCTCAGTGAGTGCCGGGGTGAGGAGCGTGCAGGAGGTCAGTGCCAGGCCAGCAGCTCTGCACCCAGGGTCAGAACCCGGGTCTGAGCCGGTCCTAGGCGGCCCTGCAGTGATAGGAGGCCCGGGGTTGGCAGAGCAGGGCGGTGGGCTCTGGAGGTGGTGGGGGAGTTGGAGCGGGCAGCCTGGCTTTGGGACCCCAGGCCCAAGGTCACAGCAACCTGCAGCCTGCTGGGTCCTGATGCAGGAGCGATCCTCAGCCTTGCTGCTGGGGGCTCTGGGAGGGAGGCTGGGGCTGCACAGGGTGGGGTCCATTTCCAGAGTCCCTGCTCCCCCAGCCTCCTCCCTGCCCACCGACACTCACTCCATACAGCGGATGCCCCAGGACCCTGAGGCTGGGGAGGCTCCCGCGGCACCGTGGAGGGATGGTCAGGGGCGCCCTCTGCTGCCCACAGCTGCCAGTGCAAGACGGTCCAGGGAAGGGCCCAGAGTCAGTCACGGTCCCCTCTCCGTGGCCTCCCCGCTGGCCCCCCCGTGCCTGGGAGACTCGGGTGAGGCTTCGCTGGGGTCAGTGGGTTTGCTGCTCACGCTCTGTCCTGACCCTGTCCAAGGTCAGTGAAGGGGTTAGTGGGACAGGGAGGCCCCCAGGCCTGCGGGACTGGGTTGGGGCTAGGGCCTGGCCCCAAGGCTGTGGATGCATGGGCGCCCGGGCGGTGAGAGGAGCCCTAGGCCAGGGCCACAGCCCAGCTGGGAGGCATCAGGACCTCCATGATCTTTGTTTTCAGCAGCAACCTCGGTGAGACCCAGAGCCTGCCGGAGCCCACAGCAGGGGGTCGGCCCCAGTGGCCCCTGGCCAGGCTATGCCTGCCGTCTCCCCCAGGTCTCCGGAGAATCCCCTTCCCCTGACGGTGGGAACGATCTCCTCTTTGCAGAGGCGGGACTGGTGCGGGCCTCTCTTACGTTGTTCTCACACCTCCTTCGTCTCCTTTCATCTTTCTGACCTTTCCTGGCCTTGACGTTTTTGAGAGGTTTAGGCCGCGTATTCTGTAAAATGTGTCTCAAGTTGGGTTTGTTGGGCCATTTCTCATGCCCAGATCCGGGCTGTGTGTTCCGGCAGGAATTCCACGGCAGCGCTGGAGCCCTCGGGGACGGCAGTCGAGGCTGCTGCTAATCGGAGCTTCTATTTAGGCAGCTTGAACCTGTGATCCAGGTGGTCATCCTCAAGCTTTGGGCTCCAGGAAACCCTACTCAATCCTGTCTTCTGAATCTCACAATTTGAGGTTGACAGTGATATCTCTGTCTGTCATCCACCTACTTTTACAATTAATCAGTTGCTTTCCATCTGTCTATCACCCCTCCGTGTCCTGGGGCTGCTGTAGGGAAATTCCATCCCGTGGGTGGCTTGCAGAACAGAAACTCACCTTTTCATAGTTCTGGAAGCTGGAAGTTCAAGGTCAGCATGCTGTCAGGTTGGTTTCTGGTGAGGCCTCCCACCCTGGCTTGCGTACGGCCGCCTTCTCAAGTCTTCACCTGACCTCTTCTCTGTCCACTTGCAGAGAGAGAACAACTTCTGTGTCTTTGCCTCCTGTTAGAAGGACCCCAGTCCTGTCAAATTAGGGCCCTACCCTTATGTCCCCATTTAGCCCTAATTACCTCCATACAGGTCCCATCTCCAGACCTACTCACAGTAGGGTCAAGGGCTTCGACATACGAGCGTGGGAGGCACACAGTCAGTCCAGAACGCACTGACCCATGTGCACCTCTGTCTGCTCTGCTACCTTCTTGCCACTAACGCCTTTCAGAGAGCGGAGACCCGGCTTCTGCCAGCCACAGTGTAATTGACTATCTGCTCCATCCTAGAATCCACAGAAAGCAGTTTCAGGGTTGCTAATCCCTACGTGTGTGAAAAGCAAACCTACTGTCTAAAGCTTATTTGTTTATATTTTTAAATTATATAATTAATTATATATGAATATGTAATTTTATAATTATAATGATAAAATTATAATATTTGCTTATAATTTTGAGGGATCCTTGGCCTATGAGTGTGTGGTAAAAATACTTTGTTCAAAATCTCTTTTTTTTTTTTGAGACAGAGTCTCACTCTGTCGCCCAGGCTGGAGGGCAGTGGCGCGATCTCAGCTCCCGGGTTCAAGCGGTTCTCCTGCCTCAGTCTCCCAAGTAGCTGGGGCTACAGGCACCCACCACTATGTCTGCCTAATTTCTGTATTTTTAGTAGAGACAGGGTTTTACCGTGTTGGCCAGGATGGTCTCAAACTCCTGACCTCAGGTGATCTGCCCACCTTGGCCTCCCAAAGTGCTGGAATGACAAGTGTGAGCCACTGTGCCCAGCCTGTTAAACAATGTCTTGCCCTCCCCTTCCCTGGCATCCAGTATGCTTATATTCTCCATTTGACATGAAATGAGATGTCGATTCCATTTTCTTTCCCCAGCCTCACTGACTTTAGTGATTTTGGTTTCGGAGAAGGTAACATGTTCTGAAGTGTGGAGCCACGGAGGGTGTGCTCACGTGTGGTCACTCCCATCTCCCCATCCTTTCTGCCCGGCTCCCACCACCTCCTGGAGGCAGCCAGGCACTCTCAATTCGCATTTAGCCTTTCTGTGTTTCCTTTTGCAAAAGTAAAATGACACAGGTTTATTATTTTCTTCTCTTTCCTGCCCCCGGATGGCACACTACGATCTTTTGCACTTTGCTTATTTCACTTAACAGCATACATTGAAGTGTCTCTGGCCATAGAGGACGTCCCATTCTCTGTGCAGCTGCATCAGGGGACTCTGTGGAAGGACCTTGGTTTAGCCAACATACTTCTGTATAGGAGCACTTAATTTTTTCCAATATTTTGCAACCACAAATCACACTGCATCAAATGACCTTGTGCCTACAAATCTTCATATTGGAGTTTTTGTTCAGTGTGAATTCGTAGTGTGGAGTTGCTGGGTCACGCGGCGGTTGGTCACACATGGAGTTTCGTCAGATGAATCCATGTGGCTGTGCCAGCTCGGAGTCATCAGCCACGCGAGAGGCCACAGCCTCAGCAACACGTAACTGTAGCAACATGTTACTGTTTTACATTTTTGCCATTCCGAGAGATTGGAGAGGACATCCCAATGTAGTTTTAATTTTTATTTCTCATTCTAAATGAAGTCTAACAACTTTTCACATCTTTAAAGATCATTTTTATCTATTTTGGGAGAAATGATCTGTTCATGTCTTTTGCCGATTTTTCTATTGTGTTTTTGGTCTTTCCCCCTCGAATGCTGAATTCTTTTCATATAAGGAATATTAGCTAGCTATCTGTGACACAGGCGGCACACACCTCCTCCCAGTCTCTCAATTTTCTTTGCCTTTGTGGTGTTCTGGGCCATGCAGAATGCTATTATTTTCATGTGGTCAAATTAGTGTTTTTATTTGATTCCTAGAAAAATCTTTCCTTAGACCCAGGGTATGGAGGAATTCACCCGTATTTTTTTCTAGTACTTGTTTCTTTTTTCACATTCAGATCCCAAATCCAGTGGGGATATTCTTGTGTGTGGTGTGAGGTGTGTGCAGGGGAAACTCTCCACGTCTGTTTCTCCTCTGCCCTCACACCACAACAACTGTCCAGCACTGTCTTCCCAGAGCTAGTTTCACCTACAGGGTAAGGGCTCAGTCCCCAAGACCACTCCCTCCTTCCTGCCAGTAGCAAGTGGAACTTCTGACCAACCAGCTTCAAGGTGGAGTTTGATTAATTTGCTGCAGTGGCTCGCAGAACTCAGGGAAACACTTATTTACATTACCAGTTTACTCTAAAGGATATTGCCAAGGATATGGATGAAGAGACCTGGTGGGGGAGGTCTGTGGGAGGGGCCTGCAGCTTCCATGTCCTCCCTGGGTACCACCCTTCAGGAAGCTCCATGTGTTCTGCTCCAGAAGCTCACTGAACCCTGTTCTCTTGGTGGATTTTCATGGAAGCTTCATAATATCAGCATTCCTTCCCCCAGGGTCTAGGGCGGGACCCTTTCAAGGGAGGGTCTTAAGATCCACAGTCAGCAAGGTGGGGACATCAGAGTGAAAGAAGGACAGGAGAAGGTCAGAGGCCTCCCTTGTGGCCCAGTGCACCCAGTTTGCAACAAAAGACTAACGAGGGGTAAGGAAATGATGAGCCAGGAAACCTGGATGGAAACCCATTTATATATGTGACAAAACCAGTATGTACCATTCACATGTATCGTAACACTGATATATACCATTTACATGTCTCATAACACCAATACATACCATTCGCATGTATCATAACACCAATATATACCATTCACATGCATCATAACACCGAAATATACCATTCGCATGCCTCATAACACCAATATATACCATTCGCATGCCTCATAACACCAATATATACCATTCACATGCCTCATAACACCGATATATACCATTCGCATGCCTCATAACACCGATATATACCATTCAGATGCCTCATAACACCGAGATATACCATTCGCATGCCTCATAACACCGATATATACCATTCAGATGCCTCATAACACCGATATATACCATTCAGATGCCTCATAACACCGAGATATACCATTCGCATGCCTCATAACACCGAGATATACCATTCGCATGCCTCATAACACTGATATATACCATTCACATGCATAACACCGATATATACCAATCTAACACCAGAGCGTGGGACTCATTTTAACTTTTTCCAGATAGCTACTGAGTTGCCCCAGCACCATTTGTTAAAAAGTCCAACTTTGCTCTGATGATTTGAGATGCCATCTATATTAGTCCATGATCGCACTGCTATAAAGAAGTACCCACCACTGGGTAATTTATTCTAAAAAGAGGTTTAATTGGCTCACAGTATGCAGGCTCTGCAGGAAGCATAGCAGTTTCTGCTTCTGGGAGGCCTCAGGAGATTTACAGTCACGGTGGAGGGGAAGGGAGACAGGCACAGCTTATGTGGCTGGAGCAGGAGTGGGGAGAAGTGCGGGAGGCACCACGCTTTTAAACAACCAGATCTCACGATACTCACTCACTGACTGTCATGAGAACAGCACTGAGGGGAGGGTGCTGACCCATTCATGAGAACACCCCCATAATCTAATCATCACCCCCACCCGGCTGCACTTCCAACACTGGGATTACAATTTGAGATGACATTTGGTGGGGACACAGGTCCAAAACCATGTCATTCTGCCCCAGGCCCCTTCAAATCTCATGTCCTTCTCACATTGCAAAATACAATCATCCCTTCTCCACAGTCCCCCAAAGTCCTAAGTCATTCCAGCATTAACTCAAAAGTCTGAAGTCTTATCTGAGACAGCCTTCCATCTACGAGCCTGTAAAATAAAAAACAAGTTAGTTACTTCCAAGATGCGATAGCGTTACAAGCATTGTGTAAACACTCCTATTTCAAAGGTGAAAAACAGCCAAAAGAAAGAGGCTACAGGCCCCTTGCAAGTCTGAGATCCAGTAGGGCAGTCATTAAGCCTTAAAGCTCCAAAATAATCTTCTTCAACTTCACGTCTCACATCCAGGGCACACTGGTAAAACGAGTGAGCCCCCAAGGCCTTGAACAGCTTCACCCCCGTGACTCTGCAGGATTCAGCCCCTGCAGCTGCTCTCAAGGGCTGGTGTTAAGTGCTTTTCCAAGCACACGCTGCAAGCTGTCAGTGGATCTACCATTCTGAGGTCTGGGGAACGGTGGCCCTCTTCTCACGGCTTCACTAGGTAGTGCCCCAGTGGGGACTCTATGTGGGGGCTACAGCCCCCCATTTCCCCTCCACACTGCCCTCATAGAGGTTGTCCATCAGGCTTCGCCCTTGCAGCAGGCTTCTGCCTGGAGACCCCAGGCTTTTCCATACATTCTGTGAATCTAGGCAGAGGCTCCCAAGCCTCACTCTTGCACTCTGTGCAGCTGCAGACTTAACACCACGTGGAAGCCGCCAAGGATTATGGCTTGCATTCTCTGAAGCAGCAGCCTGAGCCATACCTGAGCTCCTTTTAGCCGCAGCTGGAGTTGGAGTGGCAGAGATGCAGGGAGCAGTATCCCAAGGCAGCACAGGGTGCTGGGGCCCTGGGCCCGGCCCACAAAACCATTCTTCCCACCTAGACCTCCAGGCCTTTGATGGGAGGGGCTGCTGCAAAGGTCTCTGCAATGCCTTGGAGGCCTTCTCCCCGTATTCTTGGATGTCAGTACTTGGCTTCTCTTTATTCATGCAACTTTCTGCAGCTTGCTTGAATTCCTCCTGTGAAAATAGGCTTTTCTTTCCTACCACATGGCCAGGCTGCAAATTTTCCAGACTTTTATGTTCTGCTTCCTTTTAAATGTAAATTCAAGTTTTAGGTCATTTCTTTGCTCACACAAATGAGTACAGACAGTTAGAAGCAGCTAGGCCACATCTTGAATGCTTTGCTGCTTAGAAATTTCTTCCACCAGATACCCAAAATCATCTCCCTCCAGTTCGAAATTCCACAGATCTTTAAGACAGGGGCACAATGCTGCCAGTCTCTTTGCCAAAGCATAGCACAACCTCATTCCCATCTGAGACCTTATCAGCCCGGACTTCATTGTCCATATCACTATTAGCATTTTGGTCACAACAATGTAACACGTCTCTAGGAAGTTTCAAACTTTCCCTCGCCTTCCTGTCTTCTTCTGAGCCCTCCACACTCTTCCAACTTCCACCTGTTACCCAGTTCCAAAGCTGCGTCCACATTTTCATGTATCTTTAGAGCAATGCCCCACTTCTTGGTACCAATTCTCTGTGTTAGCCCATTCTCACACTGCCGTAAGGAAATACCCATAACTAGGTAACTCATTAAGAACAGAGGTTTAATTGTCTCACAGTTCCACAGGCTTCCTGTATAGGAAGCATAGTGGCTTCTGATTCTGGGGAGGCCTCAGGAAATTTACAATCACAGTGCAAGGTACAAGGGAAGTAAGTGCATCTTACACGGCCAGAGGAGGAGAGAGAGACGGGGGAGGCGCCACACACTTTAAACAACCGGATCTCACAACTTACTCACTCACTATTGTGAAAACAACACTGAGGGGATGGGGCCACACCATTCGTGGGACCCCAGCCCCCAATATCCAATCACCCTGAACACTGGGGACTACAATTCAACATGAGATTTGGTGGGGATGCAGATCCAAACTATATTACCATCTTTATTTAGAAAAATTAATTTCCATAAGTGCTTAGCATCCTGTTTTATTCTGAGCTTTCGGTTCTGCTCCGCTGGTCTGTTCTCTGTGCACTGGCTTCTCACCATTTCTGTCACAGGGCTTCATGCAGGCTGTAGCTTCTCCACCAGCCCCCTTGTAGGGAGTTTTTTCTGTGTTTCCTGGCTGTTCTTGCTTGTTTGTTTTTCTATGTTTTTCTATATGAAGCTTAGTATCTGTTTGTCTAGATCAATAGAAAATTGGCATTTTTATTGGGATTGCACTAAATGTATAAAGTGTATGTGGAAAACGTTCAATGGTGTGGAGTTATCCTGTCCAAGAGCAAGGGCTCCCTTCCATTTAATGACCTCAGCCTCGTGTCTTCCAGAGTGTTTTAAGGTTTCCCATATAAGGTTTGCACATTTCTCATTAAACATTCCTAAGTAGTTCACTCTGTTGTTTTAAATGGAGAGCTCTGAGATTTAGCTGTTGAACATTATTTAAATGAAAAACAACCTTTCTTGATTAGCACTTGTAAACCTATCCTGTGTGGAGAGCCTCTGATTAAAAGCATATGAAAAATGGGTCAGTGAATCAGAGGTCCGGCCTCTAGCCCTGACTCCAGTGGATACTTGCATGTAATCCCCAGGAAAGCTGTGGTGTCACCTATAAAATGGGGATGCAGTGTCTATTCTGGTGGATGATTGAGAAGATGAAGTAGAAGACAAAAAAGTGCCACAGGAAGTGGGTGATATGCTTTGGCTGTGTCCCCACCCAAATCTCATCTTGAACTATAGCTCCCATAATCCTCCTTTATCGTGGGAGGGACCCAGTGGGAGGTAATTGAATCATGGTGGCGGGTTTTCCCTGTGCTGTTACTGTGATAGTGATACATGCAGGAGGCAGATAAGGGAGAGGGGTCCCTGGAGAATCTCCAATCCACCTATGTGCTGGGAGGATCGGGTGGAGACATAGAAATTCAAATTTTGGGCAAGGGGGAGGAGTTTGGCCTCTTCAGCTTGTGTGTAGTGGCCTGGAATTCAATCTGCAATGTGGGAGAATGTGGGAACCTGCTGGAAGGATCCCCTCCCTCTTTGCTGAGAGTTTTTTCCTTTTTTGCCCAATAAATTCCATTCCCCTCACTCTTCAATATGTCTGCATGCCTAACTTTTCCTGGTCGAGACACAAGAACCTGGATTTAGAAGCAAAATTCTGCATCAGTAGTGAATAAGTCTCACAGGATCTGATGGTTTCACAAAGGGCAGTTCCCCTGCACACATCTCTTGCCTGCTGCCATATAAGATGTGCCTTTGCTCCTCCTTCACCTTCTGCCACGATTGTGAGGCCTCCCCAGCCATGTGGAACTGTGAGTCCACTAAACTTCTTTTCTGTTATAAATTACCCAGTTGCGGGTATGTCTTTACTAGCAGCAAGGAATGAACTAATACAGCAAATTGGTACTGCAGAGATTGGGGTGCTGCTGTAAGGATACCCAAAAGTGTGGAAGTGACTTTAGAACTGGGTAACAGGCAGAGGTTGGAACAGTTTGGAGGGCTCAAAAGAAGACAGGAAAATGTGGGGAAGTTTATAACTTCCCAGAGACTTGTTGAATGACTTCAACCAAGATGCGGATGGTGATATGAACAGTAAAGTCCAGGTTGAGGTGGTCTCAGGTAAAGATGAGGAACTTTTTGGGAACTGAAGCAAAGGTAATTCTTGCTATGCTTTAGCAAAGAGACTGGTGGCATTTTGCCCAGGCCCTAGAGATCTGTGGAACTTTGAACTTGAGATGATTTAAGGTATTTGGCAGAAGAATTTTCTAAGCAGCAAAATGTTTGAGATGTGACAGAGCATAAAAGTTTGGAAAATTTGCAGCCTGACAATGGTAGAAAAGAGAAACTCATTTTCTGGGGAGAAATTCAGGACAGCTGCAGAAATTTGCATATGTAACTAGGACCCAAATGTTACTCATCAAGACAATGGGGAAAATATCTCCAGGGCATGTCAGAGACCTTTGTGGTAATCCCTCCCATCCCAGGCCCAGAGGTCTAGGAGGGAAAAGAGCTTTCATGGGCTGAGTCCAGGATTCCCCTGCAGTGTGCAGCCTTGGGACATGGTGCCCCGAGTCCCAGCTGCTTCAGCTCCAGCCATGGCTAAAAGGGGCCAAGGTACAGCTCAGGCTGTTGCTTCAGAGGGTGCAAGCCCCAAGCCTTGGCAGCTTTCACATGGTGTTGGGTGTGCAGAAGACAAGAATTAAGGTTTGGGAACCTCCGACTACATTTCAGAGGATGTATGGAAATGCCTGAATGTGCAGGCAGAGGTGTGCTGCAGGGGCAGAGCCCTCATCGAGAACCTGTGTTAGGGCAGTGCAGAGGGAAATGCAGGGTCAGAGTCCCCACAGAGAGTCCCCACTGGGCACTGTCTAGTGGGAGAAGAGGGTCACCATCCTCCAGCCCCCAGAAGGGTAGATCCCCTGACAGCTTGCACCATGAACCTGGAAAAGCCACAGACAATGCCAGCCCGTGAAAGCAGCCAGGAAGAAGGCTGTGCCCTGCAAAGCCACAGGGGCGGAGCTGCCCAAGACCGTGGAAAACCGCCTCTTTCAGCAGCATGACCTGGATGTGAGACATAGAGTCAAAGGAGATTATTTTGGAACTTTAAGGTTTAATGACTGCCCTAATAGATTTGGGACTCGCCTTGTCTCAGATGAGACTTTAGACTGCGGACTTTTAAGTTAATGCTGAAATGAGTTAAGACTTTAGGGGACTAATGGGAAGGTATGATTGGTTTTCAAATGTGAGGACATGAACAGGGCCAGGGGTGGAATGACGTGGTCTGGCTGTGTCCCCACCCAAATCTCATCTTGAATTGTAGCTCCCATAATCCCCACATGTCACAGGAGGGACCCGATGGGAGGTAATGGAATCATGGGGTGGATGTTTCTGGTGCTGTTCTTGTGATAGTGAATAAGTCTCACAAGATCTGATGGTTTTATAAAGGGCAGTTTCCCTGCACACATCTCTTGCCTGCCACCATGTAAGATGTGCCCTTGCTCCTCCTTTGCCTTCCGCCATGATTGTGAGGCCTCCCCAGCCATGTGGAACTGTGAGTTCATTGAATCTTTTTTCTTTTTATATATTACCCAGTCTTGGGTATGTCTTTATTAGCAGTGTGAGAACAGATGAATACAGTGGGCTCTTCACATAATCTCCTGAAGTATTCACTTCCAGGCCCTTAGAAAAACTGAGCTGCACATCATGTGATGGTTAGGGGCATCTCTCTACTGGTCATTAGAGGATACAGAGTGGCACCACCCTGTGTCCCCTGAATGAACTGCTCACAACAGGTCATGCTGGGTGGTCCTCCCAGCGCCTCCCCTACCAGGCTCAGACTCACCATCTTGGGAAGGACAATGTGACCCACACTGGCCTTCCCCTGGGGCCTTCCTCACCCTCTGTCTTGGATGTGGCCTCAGCTGTCAGTGCCAGTGTTCCTGGGATGTTTGGCAACGACAGACTTCTGGGTGGCACCCAGAACGAGGACCAGAACTGCAGGTGTCGTGCCTCAGACTCTGCAGCGCTGCAAGGCCAGCTGGTTCCTGCACATTCCAGGCTCCCAGCACCACGGCCGCTGCCTAAGCAGTGGGGAGAGGTGTTGAGACCAGTCACGGAAGGAATGTCCAGAGTGCACTCTGGAAGGGCAGGGGCAGTCAGCATGGACTTTCTGGGAGAGGATTCCTGACTGCAGTGAGGACCTGGGGTGGGCCAGAAAGGATGCATCTCCTCGTGCTGCCATAGCACAGGTGGCTTCCTGTGATTCTGAGCTTGGATGGAAACAGACTCTCTCAGGACGGACTCTGTTGTTTTACTGTTTTGGGAAGTGCTGTAATGGTCTCCTCGGGTGAAGGTCTTGGCAAACTTCACTCTAACATCACTCTTCTCAACAGCGTTACAGAACCATGCTGAGCCTGGGGCCTAGAGCCATCTCCTGCTTGGTGTAAGGTCCCTGAGGCAACCCAAGTTGATGCGCGTCTGTGCAGGCTGTCATTCCGCCTGCGTCGGAGCCACCCAGCGCACAGATAGTCCACATTTTATTCTCTCACTTGTTTTGGGCAACCTGTGGAGTGGAGATGTTATGAAGAGGGTGCTGTGAATGTCCATTTCTGGTGCACACACGTTCACATTTCTCTTGACCACATGTCTGGGAGTAGAAACTGCAAGGCCACAGACATGCATCCTTAGCTTCAGGAGACACTATTCATCTTCCAGAGGAGCTGTGCGCCTCCAGCAGCCATCACTGGAAGTTCTGTTTGCTCCAAATCTTCTGTCCAAGGGCAACCTCTGCCTGTCCATTTCAGCTGCCTGGAGGCTGGGCGGCAGCAGGTCCACGCTGTGGTTTGAATTTTCATGCTTGTTAATGAAGTCAAACATCCTTTGCATCTATGTTTGCTGCCCACAGACTTCTCATGTCTCCTGAAGGGTCTGAGCAAGCCTTCTTCTCACTGGCCTCTTGTTTTGTCTTCTTATTTGCACGTTCCAGAATGAGGTTCTGTGTGAGAACCGTGTATTGTGAATACTTTGTCTTGCTGCTTCTTTATTTCATCATTGTTTATCAGCTTCTTTTATGGTTAGTGTTTTAGTGACCCAGGTATAACTCTTGCCCACTGCAAGCTGCGGAGGCTTTTCTCCAGTGTGTACTTCCAGAGGCTGATTGTCTTACTTTTGGCATTCAGATCTAAAATCCATCTGGAATTGGCTTTGTTTTGTATAGGGTGTGAGACAGTGTTTTGTTAAAAAAAAAACACAACAGAGAAATGATACCCAGAAAGGAAATTTAACAAAGTATTAGCATTGGTTACCTTTGGACAGTAGGAAAATGAGTGATTCTCATTTTTCTTTCCTGGAGTTACAGATTTTTACTGTTTGGGGAAGTGCTGTAGTGCTCTCCAAGGGTGTTGGTCTTGACAAATTTCACTCTAACATCACTTTTCTCAACAGTGTAGCAAAGCCATGCCGAGTCTGGGGCCCAGAGTCATGGATCCAGCACCCCGCAGTGAGAGGACAGTGCACCCACCTGCTCCTCAGGGGTCCCTGTGGGGCCACCGGTCACCAAGCAT
This sequence comes from Cacajao melanocephalus, assembly GCA_963573385.1. Taxonomy (NCBI): domain Eukaryota; kingdom Metazoa; phylum Chordata; class Mammalia; order Primates; family Pitheciidae; genus Cacajao; species Cacajao melanocephalus. The sequence continues at coordinate 36,789 of CAUYLG010070297.1, forward strand.
GGTGCTGCCTTCTCGTTATCTTCCACATCTGCTCCTTCCTCATCCAACCGTTTCCCTTTTGCATGCCTGCTGCTTTCCCTTTTCACCTCTTAGACCTCCAGTGAATCTTCCATGCTCCCCTGTAGAGGAGCCTTCTAGAACACAGCCCCTATCTTGACGTTGCCTTGGCTGACAGTGACAGAAAGTGCCAGAGCCTATAGAATTGGTTCAAATCCTTCAGGCCGGGGCTTTTACAACCCGGGCATTTACTTCCCCCTACCTGCTCCTCCTCCAGGTACCTTCTGCTCCAGTCGCAGTGGACAACCAGGCATCCTTCCCTCCAGTTTTATGGGATATGAGGAAATTCCATTAGGTTTACAGAACAATTTAATGAAAACTGGTGAAGTAAATAAGCAAGAAGCCACTAGCCTGAGCCTATTTTTATACTCTGAGTTACATAATGAACTGCAATCTAACATACTACATAAGCTAAAACCGAACTTAGCAGTAAAACAAACAGCTGAGTTTCAACAAATTGTGAAAAGTCAGGTTTCAGCCAATTACAGGCAGTGAACGCATCACATTATGCCCAAATAAGGCAGAGACCTAGCTGTGGCCAGTTAAGTGATTTCTCTACTTTGGCTCTGTGTTTTGCCTGTAAAATCACTGCTCGTGCTGCTGGGTGCAGCTCTCTAAGCCTCTTTCAGTTGTAAATGCTGCCCAATTCATGAATCATTCTTTGCCCAAATAAACGCTTTTAAATTTAATTTGTCTAAAATTTTTCTTATGACAGTCCGGTGTCATAAGTGGAATCTGAAGGCACTCTCCAATGACCCCTAGAAGCACTGAGTGGCCAAGTGAAAGAGTCTTACAGGTCCACTGCACCTGTCGCAATCAGAGGTTGTGGATTAATTCTCTTCTGTCTTTCAGCTCCACAAATTTCTGTTTTGAGCTCTTTGGCTTTATTTGAGCAATTTTTTCAGGGGACTGGGTCCAAGGTTGAATCAGATCCAATAAAGAAGTTAGATGAGGGTCAGTCACAGGCCTCCAGCATGTAAGGTTACTAGAAGACAGAATCATGCGTTCATCTGGATCCAAGGAGTCTGGAAATTTCTCCATCTGGAACGCCTGCCAATTTCAAGTATAAGAACTATAATCAAATAATAAAACAAAACAAAAAAAGAACTCTAGACCGAGAACCTGTGATTTTCTAGAGAAATGAGTGAACCAAGCAAAGGTAATGTGCCATTAGAGTGGCCACAGCGGGGAACCTCCATGTGAAAGGCAAACAGGCCTGTGTCTCTACAGCTACCACGACTACTGGGAACCAGGAGACCTCCTCGTGTGTATTTTAAATCAAAGCCTACAGGTCCCAAACTAAAGAACTCTGTGCCCTGAAACGTCTGCCTTCATTCTAAACATCCGAGCACTGGGAAGAAACTGCCCACCTTTACACCCGCCATCTGGTGGGTCCACTCCCTCTGGCCTAACCTGTTTTCCCACTAGAGGAAGCTCCAGTGGGCTTGAGTTCCAGGACAGTCATCAACTAATTCTTAAGAGGAAAAAGAATACTTCTGTGGTGGGCACAGAAATAGTCCAATTTCAAATATTGAACTTTCAAATGAAGCCCAGAAGTTTCCTGTATCTGAATCTGTCCAAACGACACTTGCCACATTTTCAAAAAAACATTTTTTAGGAATCAGTACTTCTGTTTTCTCTATTTGATCCTGCCTCTCCCATAGGAATCCTTAGGTCAACTAAATTCTTCTCCAACTCCTGCTGACTCTGTGCTCTGCCCACTCTGTCCAGCAATCTTGCCATGGTCTGTACTATGCCCCCACACTCCTTTTTTTTCTTGTGAAAAAAGCCCTGGCTGGTCAGTTATTCAACCTTGAAAACCAAGAAAAATAAAAAATGAACCAGTCTCTGACTATAAGGCAAGATCAGCAGCGACCGTGCTGAGTCCGGGCATAGGAAATGCTTGTCCTGTTCTGCAGTGGGCTCTGCCCTCAACTCAGTGATGAAGCCAAAACCCTCAATCTGGGTTGGAAAAGTGGTGACAGAGCCAAATTAGTTTCTAGTATATTCCTTCTGGCATAGGACTATTTCCAGCTGGTTATTTTGAAATGCTTTGTAAGAACAATTTACATCAATAAATGAAACTTCCATTGCTTGCTTTCTTTTTTTTTTTGAGACAGGGTCTTGCTCTGTCACCCAGGCTGCAGTGCAGAGGTGTGATCACAGATCACCGCAGCCTTGAACTCCTGGGCTCAACCTCTCCTCCCACCTCAGCCTCGCAAGCAGCTGGGGCTACGGGTGTGCAGCACCATGCCTGGCTAAGTTTCGGATTTTTTTGTACAGATGGGCTCTCACTACATTGCCCAGGCTGGTCTCCAACTCCTGAACTCAAGTGATCCGCCTGCCTCAGCCTCTCAAAGTGTTGGGATTACAGGAGTGAGCCACCGCCAAGCTGAAACCTCCATTTTAAAGGGCATCTCTGTCTTTGCATTGGGAAGAGAAGGGGAACTGAGTCACTGGAAACTGCTGCACTGGAGGCGGTGCTGGCTTGACTCTCCACAGCAAGCCTTACCTCTGTTTAGGTGCTTTTTCTGACCACCTCATCTTAACTGGGCCTTTTTTTTTTTTCAAGGATGAAGTACTTTATTACTCACAGCAATATCAGTAGCTGGAATTTCAGCATTTTTTTTTTGTTTTACAGAGTATTGGTGCACTTTTCACACCAGTCTCTGAGCCCTATTTCCCAAACAGGGACACAGAGTGGGTCTGTGACATCTGCACACGCAGTGGACTGAATGACAGGAGAGGAACCCTGTGCTCAGGGAATGTGAATCTTTTGCAATGGACAGTAAGCATGCCTGCTCTTTGCTTTGCAGGGAGAAAGCGTCTTTATCTTCAGGACGAGGGTGTAAGCAACCTGCCCTTTGATCTGGAAGGATGTATTATCAAGGCTGGTCACCAAACAACACCCCTGAAAAGAGCAATCAGTGCCTCTGCCTGTGAGATGAGCAGAAACGTCAGAGGCAAAGAGCTCGGTCCCAACCACATCCAGCCCTTGTTGGAAACCATCTTGGCGGCTGACACATTTTCCTAAGAGTGTGCTGCTTGATATGGTTTGGAGGTTTTGTTCCCTCCAAATCTCACACTAAATGTGTTTCCCAGTGTTGGAGGTGGGGCCTTGGGGAGGCATCGGGTCACGGGCGGATGTCTCAGGAATGGCCTAGTGCCTTCCTCTTGGTGATGAGCGCTGGCTGTTTAAAGCAGCCTGGCTCCTCCGCCCTCTCTGTCCCTTGCTCCTGGTCTTGCCATGGGAGGTGCCTGCTTCCATGATCACGGTCTGCAATGACTGCAGCTTCCCAAGGCCTCCCCAGAAGCAGATGCTGGAGCCGAGCTTGTGCAGCCTGCAGAACCGTGAGCCACGTCAACCTCTTGTCTTGGTAAATCTCCCAGCCCCGGGCATTCTTTCATAGCAATGCAAACAGCCCAGTACTCCTGGCCATCAGCCACTCCGTCACCCCCACTGACAGCAGCTCTTTTTCCTTCACGGACCTCCTTGCTGCTTGTCTCATTCTTTTTCGCCCAGCACATGTGGGTGTGTTTGTGGCGTCATTCCTCTGCCCCGACTACCCGCCCCTTTAAGGGCTTGTGATTAAATCGCGCCCACCTGGATAAGCCAGGTTACCTCTTTAAGGTCAGCTGAGTAGAAACCTTAATCAATCTGCCACATGAATCCCGCTTGCTATGGAACATGGTGTATTCGTGGGTTCTGGGGATTAGGGTTCGAATGTCTGCTGGGGGCCATCATTCTGCCTTCCACGTAGATCCAATCAGACAAAAAGCATCAGAGCTGTTCAAGAAAGTGCAGTCACCAAGCTGTTGGACCCACGTAGAGCAGGCGGCAAGGGGAGAATGAGCTTCTACCCGAGCAGATGTGGGAGATTCACAGAAAGAGGCCATTGAATTAGGTCACGAACGATGCCTCAGTAAACCCCAAAGGATCTGCGTCATGGAGATTATGAATTTGTACTGTGATGCAAAACATTTGGAAATGGATATAAAAATGATACCTAAGAGAAGCTCATGTGTTTGAATATTTAATAACGTTTTACTAGGTAACCTTTGGGTAAGTCGAACTCTTGAGGGAAACGAAAAAGCAATTTAGAATTGAATGACGTGAAAATACCACATGTCGAAAGTTACAGGGCACAGTTAAGGGTACCTAGAAACATACAGCGTCATAAACACATTTTCCAGCAGTCCGGGCACCAGGGCTCCCACTCGTCATCCTGGCACGGTGGGAGGCCGGGGTGTGAGGATCACTTGAACCTAGGAATTGCAGACCAATTTGGGCGACGTGCCTCTACAGTAAATGAAAACGTGAATTAGCTGGGCGTGGTGGTGGGTGCTTGCAGTCCTAGCTACTTAGGAGGCAGAGGTGGGAGGATCGCTTGAGTCTAGGACTTTGAGGCTTCAGTGAGCTATGACAGCGCCACAGCACTCCAGCCTGGGAACAGAGCAAGACCTTGGGGGAAAGAAAAGAAAGAAAGGAAAGAAAGGAAGAAAGAAGAAAGATGTCAAGTGAGAACAGAACTAATTATAAAAATCAAGTAATTAAAAACAAAGCTACGTAATGAATAATCCCAAATTAATAATAAAAAGGGAAATGACGAAGATACTGGCAGAATCAATGAAATAGAGAATAATTAATATGCGTAGCAAAAGCCAAGGATAATGTTTTGAAAAGATATGATTTTGATAATATTGAGCAAAAAAGAGGAAAATATAAATAAAAATAGAGATGGAAAACAGAGAAATAACTGCAGACAGAAGGGATAAAATAAAGCACATTGAGCAGCTGTGTTCAGCAATTTTGAATTCCAAGATCATTTCAAAGAAAAACAAAACGCCAGAACTGACACGGGAAGAAAAGAGGGAACCGGAAGAGGTCGGTGCGCCCTGCCCGGGGCGGCTTCCCAGGCGGGAGAGGTCGGTGCGCCCTGCTCCATGGAGTTCCCTCCCTACCTAGAGTGTCCCCGACCTGGAGTGCCCCCCCACCTGGCGTGCTCCCCTACCTGGAGTCCTGCCCTGCCTGTACCTTCTAGGGGTCCTTCCACGATCACCCCGTTTTGATCTTTCTCTTCTCGTGGTGTCTTATTTCTAGGGCGTCTGTCGTCGTCACTGGAACCCGTGCTGTTGACTGTGACGTGGGTGCTGCTGAGGAAGGCCTGTATCTTCCGCATCCCGGTGTCTCGGCCCCACCAGTGGGAACCTCAGCCCTAAGCCACCAGCGTGTGTGCCCAGGTGCCATGCTGGGCTCACTTCTGTGGCTGGGTCCCTCCCAGGGGCAGAGGGTGGGCAAGGAGTGTGTCCAGGAGGCTGAGTCAGGGCTGGCACACGGGCCAGGTGCCTGAGGCAGGCCAGGTGGAGTCTGGGAAACGGGGCGGCTTCCGCCGGATCAGGCAGGAAGGGGCTCCTGTGAGCAGGTGTTTTGCGGCCGGCTGGGATCCTGGGGCAGGCTTTCCTCAGGTTCTGGCCAGACTCCCACCTTCCTGGAACTGCTGACGCTTGACAGACACCTCCTCACCAGACACAGCACCCAGCGCCTCGATCTCAGGCCCACCACCTTCTAGAAGGTCCCAAGAACACCAGGACCCAGGTGCGGAGGTTTGCCCTGAGCCTGCAGAGCTGGGACAGGAGCCTCCAGTCCCGCCCTCCCCAGTGCCTGGTTCCCCCTCCATCCCGGGCCTGGGCCCTTCGTGATACATCACCTGGGGGCTCCCCCCATGCCCTGGGTCTGGGTCCTTCCTGATCAATCACCTGGGGGCTCCCCCTACACCCTGGGCTTGGGTTAGGGATTAATCACCCAAGGAGAGGGCTGGAGTCACACCCTGGGCTTCAGGATTGAGCACAGGCTGCCAAGTGAGCCGTGCAGACCGTACCTAAGTGGGTGCAACGTGGACAAGCTCTGGGGGTCACTGGGCATGGTGGACAGGATCTACCCTGCAGAAGTGCTGGGGGTCACTGGGCACGGTGGACGGGCTCCATCCTGCAGAAGCGCCAGGGGTCATTGGGCACGGCCTCTGGTACCCACAATGGCTATGGGGGAGTAAGTCTCATGAACTAGGAGCTGGCATTTGGGTGCCTGGGCAAGAATGGCATTTTTGTGTTTGTCATTTTAAGTAGTTTTGCCAAGTACAAACAGAAGCGCTTATGCGTGTTGCGGAAGGGGAATGAGATGGCATTGGTGTGTGAGAAGAGGCCCAGGCTTGTGTGATAAGCACGTGGCTCAGGGCATTGTGCCCCCAGGGGCAGTGTGTGTGGGGACCTGGGCACATTTGGGGGGCAGAGACAAGCCAGAGCCAGTGAGGAGGGGCCACGACATTTATTGAACTCCGAGGCGTGCAGAGGGGCTCTCTGGCTCATTCGTACTCTCCAGCCACCCTGGAAGACGCTGAGGGGACCCCGAGGGCCTCCCCGGCACGTGGCCTCTCTTGAAGGCAGGGCCCCAGCAGGTTCCGCCGTCCACCCCACTCCTGGGGTCAGAGCCCCAACATCCTCCACCACACTCCTCTCCCAGCGCTCCCCACGGGGGGCAGGAGAAGCAACCCCCAATTCCAGCACACAACCTGGGGCAGAAACTTGGGCCCAGACGACAGGGCTCTGAGGGGAAACCGAGTCGGCACGGTGGGGCTGTGGGAGAGGAGGGGTCTCAGGCCACAGTTCTGGATGGCAGAGGAGAATGGTGGACAGGGAGTGCTGTCGGGACGCCGACCCAGCTCCTATGACAGACAGCTACGCTGACACCAAGGAACAATATTTCTAAAATAATTAACACTGCATGCCGGTGAATGGGCAGGCTGGAGCATCAGTCACAAGTAACACTGAAGGGGATCTCGGAGCCTGCAGCCTCCGTGGAGAGCGGCTGTGCGCGGGTGTTCATCCATGGCTAGTCCTTTTGCTGATGAAGAAAACCTCTCCACTGGTATCTGTGAGGCAGGGAAGGGAGCTGTACAGTGTGAGAGCCGGGGCTTTGCTCTGGCAGGGGGTGAAGTGGCAGGAGGATGCTGGGTAGGATTACAGCGCGCCCATCCCGGTGACCTCGGACGTCAGCCTAGAACAGACAAAGGCAGGAGAGGGAGAGATGGTCACAACAAACACCCTCCCCAGTGGGCAGGCGTGAGGCCGGGCTGTGAGGTCTCTGTGCTCGCTGGGACAGGTGGTGCCTGTCAGCTCAGGAGGTCCTAAGCTGGAGACCACAGCAGAGCACACAGGACTGGACCCCAGGCCTCCAGCCTGCCCAGGTTCCCCTTATGCCTGTCACCATGTCAAGCCACAGGGATGAAGAGAGGCCCAACCTGACTGTGGATTGTGGCACAAGCCCAGCGGGGTGCCCGTGGGTTAAGTCAGGGGTGTCCTCGTGCTCTCCAGGCAGCCTCTTACCCACTCACTGGGAGCGCAGGTGGCCAAAGGGGCACCAGGATGGGGTTCCAGGGCCCGCACAGGGCTGTGTCCACCCAGAGGCCCTGCCCCACCCCTCCCACAAGCCCAGCTTGGGGCTCTAGCAGGAGGACACCCTTGGGGAGGGAGGAGGGGGCGCTGCTTATGTCAGAAGCTGGCGGGGGCTGGTGGTACGGCCTGCCTGGCAGGGTGGGGCACCGGTCAAGGCCGAGTAGGGCGCAGTCACAGGGCCCCAGGTGGCTCCAGACCCTCCCATGCACAGCAGGGACCCACGGACTGGTCCTGCCTGTCCTTACACATTTCCATGGGGATGAAAGAGGAGGCAAAAGGGCAAAGCCCTAAAACATTTGTCTTTCTGGTGAGCTCTGAGTGGACACGTCAGGCCTTCCAGGATTTGCTGCCTCGAAGAGGCAGGTCTGGCCGCCTGTCTGGGGCCACAGGAAAACGTGCCTTCCTCTCTGGCCTCCGGGATCGTCACTGAAGACGCTTCAGGCGGGAGGTTGGAGAGCGAGGCGGCCCGGCGTCTGCGTGGAAGCTGGCGCTGTCCCATGCAGTCCTCGCTTTCCAGCCCCAGGCAGAGCAGGAGGCAGAGTGTGGCCCAGACTCAGCCTCCTCCCACCCCCGACCATCCAGGCAACGTAACGCCGGCTGGCACGTCCCTGTCCTGGCATCTCAGAGGCCCTCAGAGCTGCTCACCTGGCATTGATGAGATACTGGGCAAGGCTGATGTTGGCTGGGGTCCCCGTGATGGTGATCTGACGCTCTGAGGACCCTTCAGTGGCGTTGGCAATTTTGATCTGAGCTCCAGACATCTGTCGAATTTCATTGATTTTGGTCCCTTGGCGTCCAATTATGCAGCCTATTAGCTAGAAACAAGGATGGGGGCATTTCTTAGAGAAGAGCCCGAGCCAGCCTCTGGAGACTGTGAGCAGTGCGCCCCGGGGGCTCCGGGCAGACTGCCAGCCTTGGACTCTGCCCCAAGCTCTGAGCTCAATGCCCTGCGAGGCCCCACCCACACCTGCTGGCAGATGCTGCCTGATCCAGGCCACCTGCCCATGCCTCTGCCGCCCCCTCAGAGCCACCCCGTGTCCCACTCCTGTGGGAGGTCCACCAAGCCAAGAGGCCACAGTCACTTGGCCCAGGGGCTCCACACGGGTCCCCCCGGGGTCCAGGAGCGACCCACAGGCGGCAGCCAGGGGACAAGCAGGGAGGCTCTGAAGCCAGCATGGCCCAGCGGCGTCTACGCCTTCCTAGCCGCATCCTCAGGAGACCAGTTCTGCTCAGACAGGCTGCATCACAAACGCTCAAGAAGAAATGTGTGCTTGAAGCCAGAGCAAAACTCACTGCTCCCTAAAACCTAGTTTTCTGCTGAACTCAGATCAGACTCTGAGGCCACTCCGGCGTTTCCCTTCATTCCCATTTTGGGACCCTGCTTAAAGATGGACGCAGTGACTTCTGGCCAAGGTGGTCATCAAGAATGAGGGTGCTCCTTGAAGAAGCTGAGGGAGGAGGATGGGCATGAGGAGCAGCCATGAGGGGGCTCAGGGACAACTTGGGCCCCCAGAGAAGATGGCGCAGGAGCCAGTGGGATCTCTGGATGCCCACCATCAGATGGAATGAAGACACTTCACGCACCCACAGGGCACTGATAAGAGCTCTAGAGCGTGGCCAGGAAAAAGAAGTGGCCAGACACGTGGCAGAGAGAGCCCCAGACTGGAGGGTGCCCGGCACGGGGGGCCAGGAGGGCAGCCGGGCACACGGGTCCCAGATGGCCCCGAGGCGGATTCCCCTTCCACCTCCCATGAGGCTGCTGGGGTGTCAGATGGTGAAATGGAGTCTGTGCTCACGCAGTGAGATGCTGGATAAGGGCTGGGCTGGGCCGTGCAGCCGTGTGCAGGAGGGACGTCCACTTCCAAGCATGAAGGGGCTCAGCCTGTGGGGTGAGCAGCAGCTCCACGGCAGCACACAGGTGCCCTGCCAGCCAGCCCCTGTCCCTGAAGAGACCTAGAATGTCTCAACGCTGCTCACCTTAGAGGCCATCTCTGCTGGTTACCTAGGTAATGACAGCTGTCTCAGAACCCTCAGTCTTTGTAGACATCTAGAGACCCCCACTGTCAAGAACCCAGGGCTGCTGGGAGTCCTGCGTCTCCTGCTGCATCTCTGGGCTCCACCCACACTTCTCAGGCTCCACCCACATTTGCCAAGGCCCCACCCACAGTCCAGCCCTCTCCCTGCTCATGCCTGTGTGTGGTTGAGTGTGCCCCTGGGGTCAGGAGGGTGGCTTCCTAACTGCCATATGGCCACATTCATCTGCGTGGCTATATCCCCCTCCCTGGTGGCAGAGAGCTCTGGAGGGCTCATCTCTGATGGGGGCCAGGCAAGGTGGCCCCTGGAACCAGGAACAGCAGCAGAGACCCCACGATGAGGGGGAATGTGGCTGAATCGGCAGCTTGACCGCAGGTCCCTGTAAGATGCTGACATCCAGGAGGGAGTGCTCCTGGGCTTTCACGCTGCCAGCTTCCTATACCCCTCCTTGGCCAGCACGCAGCCAGCTTTGCTTCGTGGCATGTTCTGTGCTGGAGTGCATGGTGCCTGCTGACGCGCACAGCACTGAGAACCTCGTGCACAGGCACTGCTGGGTCTCTCCTGCTGGAGGAAGGGTCTCCCTGCCCCCCCACACAGAGTGCCTACCCTTCTCTTAACTGTCTGCTCCTGTCTTCTAACTGCTTTGATCCAGCTGCACCCAGGCACACGTACCCCTCCTGCCCTCACCCCACCCTCTCCCTCTACTCCCTGCAACGTGATGCCCAGGGCACCCCTCTCCCCAGGCTCTGGAGGGCGCTGCCTTTGCCACAGGCCTTTACCCTCCTCTGCACACAGCTGTGTGGTCTGAGTGCTGATGGGACATTGTTGAGCCACGAGGGCATGCCCGCCTCACCACAGGTGCCAAGGTGAACAGCACTGTGACTCCGGTACTGGCACTCTCCACCGTGAGAAGGGATGTGGGGAGGACGGGCCTCCACCTGCCCTGTGCTAGGCTGGCTTGCTCAGTGCTGGGGAGGATGCCTGCTAGGCCAAGCCCTGCAGCCCAAGGGTGCCTTCCACCTGCACCTGCCAACCCTGCCAGCAGTTAGCAGACTCCTCTCCTCCTCTCACCCTTGTGTGCCTACATTGCAAATTCAAAGAAGAACAATAGAAACATTCTGAAATAATGTGGCCCCTCCTAATCAGATGTCAATGCCAAATCCCACTGGAACTGCGGTAACACCTCCCATTGCAGCCTCTCCTCTAGAGACCACTGTTGACACCTTATTCCTTTCCCCAGCAGGAGGCCCAGCTGATTCTGCAGCTGAGAACCAGGGAAGGGGCATGAGCCTTGGCGGGTGGCGGCCTGTTGCTCAGGGCAGAGTGAGGGTGACCACAGGCACCAGAGCCTGCACGGGCCAAGAGCAAACACTGAAGTAGGTGGTGAGAGAGGCGCATGGTGATTGTCAGGGAGCAAAGGCCTGGGGCCCCCTGACTGGCCTGTGTCCCCAGGGGCCATGCTGGGGAGCCTGTCTCGGGCATCCCTGCCACCACACAGTGTCTTTCTGCAGGCAAGCTCAGGCAGCATGATCTGATTGTGACCAAGAGATGGGCGTGGACGAGATGACAGGCAAGTTCAGAACAAGCGCACACATTTTATTTCTTCCTTTTCTCCAAGAAGGTAGCAGGCAGCCACCCAGTGAGGAACATCAGCTTTGGTGCAGCCCAGATACATTCCCCCACGAAATCTGGGGATGGCGGCAAAAGCCCTGACATTGCCGTCAACAGCCCTTTCCATAAAGAAGCATGGAAGGCTGTGCCCGAAGGGACCGGGATAAGAGGAAGCTACCTTCCTTCTGAGAAGCAGGTCTTTTCCCTAGGAAGATCCCCAGGAGGAGGATGGCAAGTGGGTGGTGAAGAGCTGGGAAAACCAGCATCTGTTTGTACTAAGGACACCCCAGAAACAGGGTAACCAGCTCTCCAAAGATGCCTCATCCTCTTAAAGCTCATTTCCATTTTGAATGAGTGCTTGGATGAGGGTGCCAAAGCTGGTGTTAGTGAACACTGATTCAGCAAGAAAGGAAAAACCCCACAGGAAAACCCTGCTGGCTTTACTACCTGGAGAAGAAGACACAGGAGGATGCCAGAAACCACATGCTCATGGAGCCCTTGTGGTGAGAGAAGGGGTCAGGGGCAAGAAGCAGAAGTCTCCTCCTTCCAACAATGCAGGGACCAAGTGGCTGTGCCCCCCACACCTGGGGAGATGGCTCTGTGCTACTGCCTGTCAAGTTGGGCCAACCTCAGAAATCCTTGAGGATGCCAGAGGGCTGGACCACAATGCTGCCTGGACTGTGAGTGTCCTGAGCTTCTGTGAGCAGACAGGGGGACTCTGCTGACCAGTGGCCAGGACAGAAGGCCTAGAGTGCACATGGCCACAAGGGGCTCAAATGAAGACGGCTCTTCAGGGGGATCAATGGTGCCAGCCAGATGGCCTCATGGTCCTCTCCTCTGGCAACCCTGCTATCTTCTGCTTCTTTTTTTCCCATTCCATTGTCCACTTCCACACACAGGACTGGTGATCTCCCTGAACTCTCAAATCTGTACTTCCTAATGTCAGCTTGCATGAAAGGAAGGAACAGGGCTTAGACTTCCTGCCCAGCAGGTGTAAGGGGCAGAACAGTGAAGTTTCCCAAAGTCCACAGCTCTAGGGCAGAAAAGGACTCTGGACACTTGCACTGGAAGTGGGGCTGCCATCTCCACAGCCCACACAGGGACTCTGCTTGCTGCTATGGCAGCTATCTCTCAAGAACATGTGGCCCATGCCCTCCCTGGTCTCTCAGTTTGGGGATAAGTCAAGCATTCAGAGAATAGTCCTCCCTCTCCACAAGACCCGTGCTTACTCTGAGGAGGACTAAGTGTGTTGAGGGGAGCTCGTAAGGCCACACCCTCAGATATGTTGAAGGCACGAACGCACTGAGGAGTGCTAGAAGGAATCTAGACAAGTCGGTGATATCCAACCAACTTCAAGTCTGTTAGAGCCAACTTATGGAGAATCCCAAATCTCCTGAGGGGTTAGGGCCCATGGAGCTGATACTGAGAGTGGGTCCCCTCTAGAGCATTCCTGGGTCACCCTGTTCTTCAAGGTTTGACCCTGTACCAGGGCAGTGCCTCCATAGCAACATGGGTTCCCAGTCCAACTCCCATCAAATCCCATCTAACTACTAATTAACATCTGAAGTCCCCTTTAGCCCATTGCTTATTCAGTATCTGAGGGATGTAAAAGCACATAACCTTTTACAGATATTAAATCCACTTTAAAAAGGAAAGGAGGGGGAAAACAGATCAAACAGTGGGGTTGGGGGTGGTGAAGGGATCACCAAGCAGTCTGCCCAAGAACAGCAGAGCTGACAGCCACTTTTGTCTGGTGTTTCCACCCAGGGACGGAGGTACAGGGGGCATACTCACATCATTGGGAATGGTAAGCTCGTGAGTGCTGGCCGGTGGGCTGGCGTCCAGACCTGGGCATACCAAGGGGACATGGTTAGGCTGGTGGAAGGCTGCTAACAGTCACACTCCAGTGCCTGGCCCCCACTCTCCTGGGTCAAGTGAGACAGGGCTGTAGAGCTGGCCCAAGTGTGAGGGTCAGCACAGCCCAGAGGGCCAGGACCCTGCGAGCTTTTAGTCCCAAACTGCAATCCAACCTCCTTGTTCCTAACTTCTCTCAAAAGAAGGAAAGAGAGACCCAAGCAGGACATTTCATTTTTTCATTTTGTGTGCAGCATACTTCATTCTCCTGTCATGTTTGTATACTCTCCTGTGACACCTTGCAAAGCCACCGTGATGGGCCCTGGGTGGAAGGGTAGGGGCACCCAGCATGTCTCAGGGCCTCTGTGCAGCACCTAGGGCACAGGCCATGCTGGTAACACTGATGCTGAGTGCCCATTCTCCCTTAGTTCTCAGGATACGCCACTGGTTCTGAGGCCACGCTGCTCTACCTGACAGTGCCCCACCTCCCTGCCACACCCTCTGCCCTGCTGCAGAGGACAGCAGATGGCAGAGCACACAGAGTTGCCTCTCATTCCGATTCTGATGTAACTCTGTCCATAGGCCACTGCCCATAGCCTGGCAGCCTCAGGCCCACCAGGCAGTTCTTCCAATTTGGAGCAAGGAGAACTAATAGCATCACTGAGCAAAAATAAAGTGCTAGGCCTGATAAAAAACTGCACATTTTTATACAGATATCTTTCTTTGTTGAAGAGTGATGACATGGGTCTAATTTATTATCAAGTGTTTTTGTATTTACAAATCTCCACTTAGTACCATCAGATAAAAGACAACCTCTCAGAGTTCAAGTCCAAGATCTGTGCTTGCTTGGAGGCTGCAAGCCGTGTGAGTGCTGGCACAGAGGCCAGAGGTCTGCTTTGCTCTTAGTGCTCAGCATTTCCATCTCCTGGACACATGGCAGCTCCAACCCAAGTCTAATGCTGACACTGCTCTTCCCCTTGCAGGCCCCAAGTGGTTCCTGTGACTCAGATCCTGTAGCTCAGTCTGGGCCCTGGAGACTTGGAGATCCACACCTCCTAACCACAGCCCCGGACAATGTACCTTCAGAATATCCCAGACTAGGGAGCCTTCCTCCCACCCCCATGCTCCCCTCTTGCTGGTCCCTGCCTCTGCTGTGCCTAGGCTCCAGACAGGCCAGATGGGTCCCCAAAATGCACCTCGGATGGCTGTAGACACCCAACATGCTCCTACTTCCTCACAGCGCCTCCTGTGCCCTCTAACTTGATGTTTAAGCCACACAAGTTCTGCTTCTCCCCACTGCCTCTGCCCTGCCCCTGGTCCCTGCCAGCCACACCCTCCCTGGGCCCTGGGTGGGGCAGCCTGTCTACAATGCCACCTCTTGTCTCATCTTATGGCACTGGCACTCCCAACCAGAGGATCCTCTCATTGTGGCCAGCCAGTCTCCCTGTGAGGGAGTGACCCCACAGGGCAGATGTGGTCCTGCAGGGCCGTCCAGCACAGGAGGGGATCAATTAGTGCTGAATAAACCAATTCACTCTTAACTGTCTGTTATTTTTCTTTTGCATCGATAAGCCTAGAATTTCTGTTCTTTATATTCTTTTAATAAAGATACTTTCAAAACAACATTTGGTTATTTAACTATCTATACACATTCCATTAATGGTGACATTTAAAATGTCACTATAAGATTTCCTTGGTCCTGCCTGAGTACTAGACAGGAATTCCTGAACAAAGTAGACCTTAGATGAACAGACAGCAGTGAGCCAGACCTGCTGATATTGGGATATTTTGACTGAAGGAAGGAAAGTATAGGAAATGTTCTTAGGACAGCACTAAAGTTAAGCTAATAATATAAAGAAATGTCTGCATAACCAGGACATCCATCTCAGGACAGACTAGCCCATGTGTCCATCCACCTCAGGACAGACTAGCCCAGGTGTCCATCCATCTCAGGACAGACTAGTCCAGGTGTCCATCCACCTCAGGACAGACTAGTCCAGGTGTCCATCCATCTCAGGACAGACTGGCCCAGGTGTTCATCCATCTCAGGATGGCATGGCCGATGTGTTCATTCAACTCAGGATGGCATGGCACAAGTGTTCATTCATCTCAGAACCAACTGGCCCAAGTGTTCATCCATCTCAGGACAGACTAGCCCAGGTGTTCATCCATCTCAGGACGGACTGGCCCAGGTGTTCATCCATCTCAGAACAGCATGGCTCAGGTGTTCATCTATCTCAGGATGGCATAGCCCAGGTGTTCATCCATCTCAGGACGGCATAGCCCAGGTGTTCATCCATCTCAGGATGACATGGCCCAGGTGTTCATCCATCTCAGGACGGCATGGCCCAGGTGTCCATCCATCTCAGGACAGCATAGCCCAGGTGTCCATCCATCTCAGGACGGCATAGCCCAGGTGTTCATCCATCTCAGGACAGCATGGCCCAGGTGTTCATCCATCTCAGGACAGCATGGCTCAGGTGTTCATCCATCTCAGGATGGCATGGCCAATGTGTTCATTCAGCTCAGGACAGACTGGCCCAAGTATCCATCCATCTCAGGACAGACTGGCCCAGGTGTTCATCCATTTCAGGACAGACCGGCCCAGGTGTCCATCCATCTCAGGACAGCATGACCCAACTGTCCATCTCAGGACGGCATGGCCCAGGTGTTCATCCATCTCAGAATGGCATGACCCAGGTGTTCAACCATCTCAGGACAGACTGCCCAGCTGTCCATCCATCTCAGGACAGACTAGCCCAGGTGTCCATCCATCTCAGGACAGACTAGTCCAGGTGTCCATCCACCTCAGGACAGACTGGCCCAGGTGTTCATCCATCTCAGGATGGCATAGCCGATGTGTTCATTCAACTCAGGATGGCATGGTCCAGGTGTCCATTCATTTCAGAACCGACTGGCCCAGGTGTTCATCCATCTCAGGACAGACTAGCCCAGGTGTTCATCCATCTCAGGACGGCATGTTCCAGGTGTTCACCCATCTCAGGACGGCATGGCCCAGGTGTCCATTCATCTCAGGATAGAATGGCCCAGGTGTTCATCCATCTCAGGACAGACTGGCCCAGGTGTTCATCCATCTCAGGACAGCATGGCTCAGGTGTTCATCCATCTCAGGATGGCATGACCCAGGTGTCCATCCATCTCAGGATAGAATGGCCCAGGTGTTCATCCATCTCAGGATGGCATGGCCCAGGTGTTCATCCATCTCAGGATGGCATGACCCAGGTGTCCATTCATCTTAGGACAGAGTAGCCCAGGTGTTCATCCATCTCAAGATGGCATGGCTGATGTGTTTATTCAACTCAAGACAGACTGGACCAGGTGTTCATCCATCTCAAGATGGCATGGCTGATGTGTTCATTCAACTCAGGACAGACTGGCCCAGGAGTTCATCCATCTCAGGACAGACTGGCCCAGGTGTTCATCCATCTCAGGACAAGACTGGCCCAGGTGTCCATCCATCTCAGGACAGCATGACCCAGCTGTCCATCCATCTCAGGATGGCATGTCCCAGGTATCCATTCATCTCAGGACAGATTAGCCCAGGTGTTCATCCATCTCAAGATGGCACGGCTGATGTTTTCAGGACAGACTGGCCCAAGTGTTCATCCATCTCAGGACAGCATGGCCCAGGTGTTCAACCATCTCAGGACAGACTAGCCCAGGTGTCCATCCACCTCAGGACTTGTCCAGGTGTCCATCCACCTCAGGACAGACTAGCCCAGGTGTCCATCCATCTCAGGACAGACTTGTCCAGGTGTCCATCCACCTCAGAACAGACTGCCCAGGTGTCCATCCATCTCAGGACAGACTTGTCGAGGTGTCCATCCACCTCAGGACAGACTAGCCTAGGTGTCCATCAATCTCAGGACAGACTTGTCCAGGTGTCCATCCATCTCAGGACAGACTGGTCCAGGTGTCCATCCACCTCAGGACAGACTGCCCAGGTGTTCATCCATCTCAAGACAGCATGGCCCAGGTGTCCATCCATCTCAGGACAGACTGGACCAGGTGTCCATCCATCTCAGGATGGCATGGCCCAGGTGTTCATCCATCTCAGGACAGACTGGCCCTGGTGTCCATCCATCTCAGCACAGACTTCCCAGGTGTCCATTCATCTCAGGCCAGTGTGGCCGATATGTCTATCTACCTCAGGACGGCATAGCCGAGGGATCCATTCATCTCAGGACAGCATGGCCCAGGTGAATCTTTTTCTTATGAAGATGATGGCATTCCAGGAACCAGGGGTAAATGAGGATGCCCCAACCTGTAGCCCAAGCCCACAGGAGAGGTCTCCTGGCCCCAGCATTAGAGTGGCCGCAAACCCCTCCCATCGCTGCCCACTCAATTTAACCTGCTGTGGCTGGTGTGTGTGTGCAGTGCAGTTCACAGGGCTGTGGGGAGAGGAGGGTCATCACAGGACGTCTATCTGGCCACCAGGAAGCCGCTGTGGCACTGGCCATGTGCACATGGAGCCACGAGGCGTGGTGGGTGTGTGGCATGTTCCTCACTGGCGCCTAGGAACCCACTAAGCCCCAGACAAACAACTGTGTCTGTTTCACGGCCTTGGTCACTGAACCCACAAATCTATGTGCTACCCCACAGTATCCGAGGAACAAACATTTCAATGTAGATCAGAAGGGGTGTGGGCAAATCCAGCTCAGACTGATCTTCCTCCTTACAGGTTTGCTCGTAGTCCTAGGAAACCCTTTTCCAAAGTGTACCATGGTGAGGCCTCCATTTCCTGCTCCTTCAAGGCCGTGGTGCCCTGCCCTGAGCATCTCAGGCCCCACCATCCAGCCACAGCGGCAGCGTGGCACCATCCACGCCCTCGGCAGCACCTGAGGCTAGTCCACAACTCCCACGGAAGCTGCGAGCTGCCACAGCAGCAGGCCCCGCACCCACTCCCGCTGGGCTCTGCTCTGCCGCCCTGGCCTGCTCTCCTGGCATGTGGCTTTGTGTTACCTGACGACTGGCCCATCAGATTTTGAGCTTCTTCGGAGGTGTGTAAAGGCAGCTTTTCTCCTGGAGAGCAAAGAAGAGACAGGTTTAATGTTTTGCCCTCAAGGAGATAAGCAGTGTCCCTTCAACTAGGGAAGCTCAAAATATGACTGGCACATGCACCGGGGCTCTCTCCAGCCACGGCCACAGGCACGCAAGGGGGAGGGGAGCTCGGCCACAGGCACGCCACGGTCTCTGAGGGGAGGGACACCCAGCTGCCAGGCACGCTGGGGGGAAGGGGGCTCAGCCACAGGCATGGCGCTGCCTATGGGGGAGGGAGGCCCAGCTGCCAGGCACGCCTGGGGGAGGGGGGGCTTGCCACGGTCGGCCACCCTTGACGGCCTCATGATGGTGACTGGGCTGGGGCTGACTCAGCCGCTGCTCTCCTGGCGCAGGGCTGGGTGCCACCCCGAGACATGCAGTGGCTTCCTGCAGAAGAGTATCCACGGCTGCTGTCTGTGCTTTTGCTCCTGGAGAAAAGGCTCCAGGGCGGCCCAGTGGGTGTGCTCTGCAGGAAGGGTCACCTGCGACAGCACAGAGCATTGCCTGGCAAGCGCAGATTCTCGGTGAGCAGACATCTCTTCACAGCAAGGCTACGGCAAGGCCAGCTGTTGGTGAACTGGCCCACAGTGGGAGTGAGACCCACCTCCCGCTCCCGCCCTGTCCCTGGCCCCGGCAAACCCGCTGCATGTGAACCCTGCACCACCGGGACTCACGACTCCAACTGAACCTGTTCTACACACTGCATTGAGTGACACAGCTCGGAAAGAGAAAGTCCCCAGGTGAAAAGAGAAGGAGGTGAGAAAAGGGCTGGGTACGTACCGGGGAAAGCGGGGTTGGTCTGTCCGAGGGGAGGAAAGGGGGTTTGCTGCATGGCCAACTGGTGGAGCTTGGTCAACTGCTGGGGTAGGAGGGACATGAGAGCTAAGAAGGTTATTGTCATCGAGTACAAGTCACACCAAATTAAAAAGGCAGTAACAGAACTTTGCACAGATAGATAGAGAGGGCCATGCGGACACATGGCAGACGCAGGAGAACGCAAGGACTTGGCCTGGGGGAAGCCAATGGAGCCCAGGCTGTGAGCGGGCGTGAGGCCGCTGCCTGGCGTGCAGAGAGCAGCACAGGAAGCCACTGTCTTCTCTCCCTGGCTCCCTGGCAGCTCCAGCCTGGACCAGCCAAGCCTTCCTCTCACCAGCGGGTGTGGACAGGAAGCTGGCTGGGGCCAGTGGGTCACAGAGGGCCTGGGAGAGTCTGGGAGACACAGAGGAAGACAAGCTGCGTGTTTAGGAGATTCAAGGCCAAGTCACTAGTCACAAAACTCAGGCTAGCCCCTGTGGGATCCACAGAGGCTCTAGTTTGCAAAGCTCACCCTGGCCTCACCTGTGCTAGGCCTGGTCCCCTCCCCTCCCCTGCAGGGCCTTGCTTTACCCAGGAGGTGACCTGGGGTGGGGGGACACCCGAAGGGCCGCACACCTGCCTTCTAGTCATCTCCAAGAGCGTCTCACCTTTCCTGGGATTACAGAACACTAGTACTAGAAGGTTCTGTGGAAGGCGTGAGTGAGGGACACCTCAGGTCCTCAGCTGGGAGCCGCCTGTGCCCCCAGTCCCTGCAGGCTGCCCCCAGCCCTTCTCCTCCCCAGTCCCTGGGCCACAAGACTTTTCAAGGGGGCTTTGCTGCCATTTTCTAAGTTATTTTACCTGAGTCTCATTTCTTAAATAAAAACTAAAAACAGCAAAAGATAACAGTAAATGTGGCAAGATGAGGCCACATTTGGGATGCTCAAAATTACGTCCCCTCTTTGGAGAGCCCAGGACTGCTCAGCAGATGGCACGGGGCTGCTCACACCTGGCTTTCCCAGGAGCCACAGGCCTCCAGTCTCAGGCCTGCCAAGGCTGGGCACTGCAGAGGGTGTCCTGGGGCTCAGGAGGGCACCGGGCGAAGCTCCTCTGTGGGGGGGCAGCCCGGCAGGAAGGGAGGCGGCACATTCGGGGAGGGAGCATCACCTTCCGTCGTTCTCAGAACATCCAACCCAAACGGATTCCAGTGTGGCGGCTGCGTGTGGACTCCTGCAACCCCAGCCAGGCAGGCAGCTCAGCTTCCTCACTGCACAGGGTGTGCGGTGGCAGAAGCTGCCGCAGAGGCCACCAAGGCTGGAGGTGTGGGCACTCGGAGCAGGCAAGGAGGCCAGCGGCTGAGCACCTGACAAGACCCCCATGCTCGCCCCCCACCCCTGGAACCCAGGTTCCCTGACACCAGAGAGCCCAGTCAGGAAGGCAGCGACCATGGTCCCAGCACCTTCCCAGCTCTGTGCTCCTGGGTGGGTTTGTGCTTGGCCTCCCAGGAGCCCTCCCCTAAGAGTTCACCCAGAGTCGAGACAAAGGCCCCTCCTCAGTACCCAGTGTCCTGGGAGGATGGGGGCTGCTCCCCAGCCCCGCCCCTCCCTGACTACTGGCCTTGCCAGCTGGCGAGCAGGGCAGGCCTGGCAGGAGGGGGCCGTCTGGTGTGCTGGGACCGTCTGGCCTCTTCATGCTCCCACGGGATGGGGTCCGGTCCCCAGGGCAAGCCCGCGGCCTCTGGCACACCTCTGAGTGTAGTGGAGAGCAATGAGATTGTGGGGTGTTTGGTGCTGCAGACTGACTTTGCTTCCAGAGATTTGCCATTGCAGACACATCTGGCAAGGACTTACACAGGGGCACATTGGCAAAGCAGGCCCTGCTCAGGCCCCTCTGCCTTCCTGGCTGTTCTCTGACCCCAGGCGTGCCCAAGGAGACCTGGCTGTATCCCAGACTCAGCAAGGCCACTCCTGGTGCAGCAGGAGAGCTCAGGTCAGGGGTCAGGTTCAGCTCTAAGAGTGCCCTAAAGAGCGGGTGCCTGTGAAGGCCACAGCAGGGGCTGGAGGGCTGGTGGTGCCCCTGACTGGCGGGCTGCAGAGCCCAGCTGCTGGCCCAGGAAGATGACCCGGCTCCCACATGGGTGGCATCTGCCCTGCCCCGTGACGTAACGTGAACGGGCCTGCCGGGTTACCTGAGGGGATGTGTGTGGAAGCCCCTGACGAGGGTGCCAGGAGAGCCTATGGGGGAGACACTGTCCCAAGGACACCAGCTGAAGTCACCGGGACAAAGTCTACCTCCTGGTGAGACACGAGGCCCTGTGGGGGCAGCAGGAGAAAGCAGGTACATCGGGGTCCCAGTGAAGGCACCCCACCAGGACAGGGCACGTCAGGAAAGACCGGGGCTGTCCCAGGCGGGGTAGGAGAACTGCAAGCGAGGTGAGGCGCTCCCGGCGAATTCATCCAGTCACCGGATGCTGAGTGGCACAGACGGGATCCACAAACCCCTGACTCCCAGTGGCCAGGCCCAGGAGCTGCCCCATGGCCAGGGAATATGGCACAGGGGAGGGGGTGCCCCCTGGGCTCTGCAGGGGATGGAATGGCTTGAGTTGGCTCCAAGATGGCCCAGCTTGTGGCTGTGGCGATAGGAAGGCCTGGTGGCTCCAGGCCTCAGTTCCTTGCACTTGAGCGGGGAATGGATGTGAGTGGCAACTGTGACGTGCTGCGGATGGCAACACTGTCCCCAATACATGTTTGGCTTTTTATGAAGAAATGACCACACTGGCAAATGAATCTCTTTCCTCCCCACCTATAAACGTGGGGGACATCCTAGAGAGGCCTGGCCTAGCACAGGGTGGCGCTGGGTGGGCATCTGTGGAGAGAATGGGCGAGTGGGTGCATGAAAGCCAGGAAACAGTGCTCACCCGGCTCTGCCCGGCATCAGAGGGCCACTGCATCTCTTTTGGACTCAATTTCCACATTTTTTAAAGGCAGGAACAGGACTAAGTGTCCAGGGGCCTTCCACTTTTTGAGAAAATTCTGCCTGTAAAAAATGAGACTTTTGGTTCTTACCAGAACCTCCAAATCACTGAGAGGAAAAGAATAAAGACAGAAGTAGAGGGAGGAGGGGAAGAAAGGCAGGCGGGAGGGTGTGAGGGAGGAAGGGGGGGGAGGGGGGCAAGAGGAGGGCAGGAGGGTGGCAGGGGAAGTATCCCATGGCCGGTGTTTCTCTGTAAACTGCCTTTTCCACTTCACATTGACTCAGAATGTAACACACAGACAACTACTAAAATTACAAGCATTTGTTAAGATGCAACTCAATTAATTATCCAAAACGAACGCACCCATGCAACTGTCACTCAGGCCGAGGCCACTGCCACGGTAGTTTTAACCTGCATTCATGTTTCCTCTCCAGTCAAATGCCTGTTTCTGTCATTCGCCCATTTTCCTTATGGCTTGATTTTTGCTGACTTCGCGAGAGCTCCCCGGCATTTCCGATGCCGTCCTGCCTGTTACTCACGCTGCCCAGCTCTTTTCCCCACTCGCCTGTGGTGTCTTACGAGGAGCAGGATTTTGAGACTGAATGTAGTTGAACTCATCAGTGTTTTCCTTTGTGGTCTGAGCTTATGTTGTAAGAAATCCTCCCCCGACCTGAGAATACGACATTCTTCTATGTATTTTCTCCTAAAACTGCTAAAGTCTTCTGTGTTGTGTTGGAGTTCTTGATATATGGGAGATGGTTTTTGTTTATGGCAGGAAGTTAAGATCCATTTCCTCACGTGGCTGACCTGCCCTCCTGGCACTGTGGGGAGCGTCCGCCCTCTCCCAGGCTCTCGTGGGCAGCTTCGTCCCATCCACATCCCAGGGACGGCTTCCTTCCTGTGTGGGGGATCCTGGGCTCTCAGGTCTGAACCAGAGTTTACTAGTCTCTCACTGCACCCAAACCACACAGTCTGGCACAGTCATCTCTGATGGTAACAGTGCCTCCTGCACACCTCCTGCGGGCCTGCCTGAGGCTGTTTTACAGCTAACTTGTTTAGATATTTCGAAGGAATACGCTGAAATAAGATAAAAAGCATAGTAATACATAACCCAGTGCTGCCGCCGTTTCTCAGTGTCATGAAGAATGATGAACTGTGCATAACAGCATGTGCTAGACGGCTGGCAGCGCAGGGGGTTTGCACCAGCAGCACATGTGGGGGTAACGTGCTGCGCTGCACCTTCACATCAGCTACGAAGTCACCAGGCAGCAGGAACTTCTCAGCTCCCCTCCGCTCTCATGCGGCCACCATCATCTGCGTGGTCTGTTGCTGCCTGAACCATCCATGCGGTGCATGACTGTAACTGCTTTCTGCTGAGAGCGTGTGATCTACACCATTCTGATTTTTGAAAGATGGTGAGATGTGCTTTATGGTCTGGTACGTGATCAGGTTTTGCAAATGTCTCCGTGAATTCTACAGTGCTAGGTGTAGTGTTCAACCCACGTCAGTTACGTCAGGATCACGGAGAATTCTGTTGATGCTTTCTTCACACTTGTCTACTTGGCCTATGACCCATGGAAAGAGAGGTGTGCCAAGTATTCACTATAATGTCTGTCATATTCTCTATGTTTTGTCAACTATTTTCTTTATATATTTTAAAGCTGTTTTAAGCATGTACAAATTTTGAATTATTGTATCTTCTTGTGAGCTGAATTTATCAACATGTAATGACTAAAGTTTTTTTTAAAGTCTTGTTTTTTGCCCTCTACTGATGTTCATATTGGCACACCAGTTTATTTCTTGCGTATTCCTTAGCCTCTTTCCATTCCTTCGCTTTTTTTCTGGGTCCTTATGCTTTAGGTGTATCTCTTGAAAGAAAAAAAAAACAAATAAAAATTGTTCTTGCTTGTTTGCTTGTCTATTTGTTCAGCTTAAAAATGCAGTCTGACAGCCTTGCATCCTAACTGGAATTTCATTTCACTTTATCACACTCATCCCCATGTTCAGACTAATTTTCGATGTCTTGTTTTCACATTGTCCTGCTTTTCCAGAGGTTCTTTTTTATTTCACTCCTTTTCTTCTGTTGGGTTAAGAGTTTTTCTCACTCGTTTTCACCTGTCCTGTCACAGACGTTACATATCGGACTCCTCTGCTGTTAGTAGTCACTGGAATTGTAACGTCTGCATTGAGAGTCTACATTCGGTGTCGTCACCGTCTAGTGGAATGAGACAGTGACCTGTGGGTGTTCCCATCTCCTCACGCACACCCGATCTTACGTGTGCTGTTTCTATCCACTTGACTCTTGTGTCAGTCTTGTGAATTAGGCAGGGGCATCCGTGAGTTCACAGATGATGTTTGCTAACCAAATGTGGACACCTTTCCTTGCATTTCCCGCCTTCCTTCTGTGATCGCCCACAGGGCATCCATCAGAAGACCATTTGCTGTGGCTTCCCCGTCACATCTGTTTGTCTTCAAATGGCTACACGTAGGTCTTTGAAGGATCCCCCCTTGAGACAGAGTTTTATGCTGACAACTGTTTTCTTTGATTATGCCACCATCTTCTGGCTCTAAAGTTGCTGATGAGAAGTCGACCTAATTTCTCACTGTTGTTCCTTTGTCATATTCTCTCTGATTACTTTTAAGATCTGATTTTGGTGTTTGGTGTTCCATACTCTTGCTTCGATATTTCTAGGATGGATTTCCCTTTGTTTATCCTGTCTGTGAATTGTTGGCGTTTCTGAATATGAGGATGGTTTCTCTTACTAATTTTGGAAGGTTCTCCAAGAGTGTCTCTTGGAATTTTCTCTCTCCATTCCACGTCTCCCCTGGTCTTCCAACTGGATGTAGGTTCTTCCTTCTCAGGCCTCCTGATCAGTATTTCTCAGAACTCCACGGCCAGTGAGTGTCCCAAGGGTCCTGTAAAAATGCGAAGTCTGGTACTGAGAAGGGCAAGCGAGGAGGAACGGCCTGTGAGAGCCGTGCCGCTGGGGCTCCGCAGAGGACAGGGTGTTCCAAGAAATGAAAGATGAACTCCACCTGGGCTGCCTGGGCCTCCTGTTTCCTGAGATGAATGGCTGCGGTAGCACAGCTCTGACAGCAGGTGGGGCCATGGCAACCCTCTGCACCACTTGCACCCGCAGGGTCTTGGAAAGTGTCAGGCTTCAGAGGGAGAGAGGCTGGGGCCCTTAGCCAGGTGCCCAGGGCACAGGGCATTGGCTACTTTCTCACTACAGTGTGAGGGGCCCCTCGCCCACCTCCCCACGGGGTTCCAGAGGGGGACACAGAACAAGTGGGAAGAGAAAGCACTCTGCAACAATCTGCTCACATCTCTGCGGGTGCGTGAGACACTCACGAGAGCCCGTGTGCGCTCTTCATGTGTCCAGGGGAAATGTGCGGCACTGACAGCGTCCCAGAGATTGCACAGCTGGGACAAAGGGCTGCACCCAGCACAGGATCTGGCCGTGTATCCCACCCCCAGCTCCCTCGTCTGACGACACGTTTCCACAATTTCTCCACGACTCTTTCACTGAAGAACCAGCTTCTTAGCAGATACTGGTGTCCATCTGACTCCCAGCGTTGCCCCACATCCAGCTCCGGCTCTCCCATTCACTGGCTCGTTAGCTCTGGCCAAGGCACCTCAGAGCTTCCACTTCCTTGTGTGTGGAATTGGCCCCATGGTCCTGAGATCTGCTTCACAGGGTTAGCGCAAGGCTCATCTAAAATAGCCTACGTGGCGAATCCTTCATCAACTCGAACAGGTTTTTGTTTGCTTGCTTTCAACACCCCCTTTAAATGATGGGGATGTTGAGGAAGGGAGAGGTGAGGAGACTTGGAAGACTAGAAACAAAGGTTCATATATCTGAGGGTATTTTTTCTTTTTTTGAGACAAGATCTTGCTCTGTCGCTAAGGCTGGAGTGCAGTGTGCAATCTCTGCTCGCTACAGCTCGACCTCTGGGGCTCAGGTAACCATCCCACCTTAGCCTCTTGAGAAGCTGGGACTACAGGTGCGTGCCACCGCACCCAGCTAATTTTTGTATTTTTTGTAGAGATGGAGTCTTGCTCTTTTGTCTAAGCTGGTCTCGAACTCCTGGGCTCAAGCAGTCCTCCCATCTTGGCCTCTCAAAGTGCTGGGATCGCAGGAGAGAGCCACTGTACCTGGCCTATGAGAGTATTTTTGAAGTTCACTAATTTCTTCCAGAAAAAAACAATTCCTTTCTGGTGTAACTGCACCACTGTCATTAAAGGGGCAGAAATGCTGGGTGAGAGAGAAGTGGTCTGTCCAGGTGTGTGTGTATCCAGGCGTGTGCGTGTCCAGGCGTGTGCGTGTCCAGGCGTGTGCGTGTCCAGGCGTGTATCCAGGTGTGTGTGTGTCCAGGCATATGCGTGTCCAGGCGTGTGTCCACGTGTGTGTGTCCAGGCATGTGCGTGTCCAGGCGTGTGCACGTCCAGTGGTGTGTCTGTCCAGGTGTGTGTGTGTCCAGGCATGTGTGTGTCCAGGTGTGTGCGTGTCCAGGTGTGTGCGTGTCCAGGGGTGTGCCTGTCCAGGTGTGTGCATGTCCAGGCGTGTGAGTGTCCATGCGTGTGCATGTCCAGGCGTGTGTGTGTCTAGGTGCGCGCGCTCTGCTCT
Source organism: Cacajao melanocephalus (assembly GCA_963573385.1). NCBI lineage: Eukaryota > Metazoa > Chordata > Mammalia > Primates > Pitheciidae > Cacajao > Cacajao melanocephalus. Next base: position 63,252 of record CAUYLG010070297.1, read on the forward strand.
GCTCTCAGGAGGGCAGACGTGCTGGGTGGGAGTCAGGCAGTCTGCCCAGGCATGTACGCTCTCTGCTCTGCTCTCAGGTCCCAGGTCTCAGGTGCTGTTTCTCTTTCTCGTTTCTGAAACTGCACGTGGCCTGGGCCAGGCAGGACACACAGAGGCACATGGACAGTCTCCCAGGCTCCTTAGTGGCCATCTTGGAGAATCTGACCAGACCGTGGCTGAGGCTGACCCTGAAACGTCCACTTCTGTCCTCCAAAGTCCTTCCTACGGTCGAGCAGGGCTTTGTGCCTCTTCAGAACACCTGAACATCGACAGCATGATAAGACTCTAGGAGGACGCAGGTAAAATGACGCAAGTGGCGTGCGAGGAGCTGGAGAAAAGCGGGGTGGGCAGGTCAGTGCCGATGACTCCTTTTTTTTGTTTTTTGAAATGGGGTCTCACTCTGTCACTCAGGCTAGAGGGCAGTGGCACGATCTTGGCTCACTGCAACCTCCACGTCCCGGGCTCAGGCAATCCCCTCGCCTCAGCCTCCTGGGTAACTGGGACTACAAGTGTGTGCCACCACGTTTGACTAAATTTTTTTGTATTTTTGGTAGAGATGAGGTCTCACCCTGTTTCCCAGGCTTGTCTCAAACTCCTAAGCTCAAGAAATCTACCTGCCTCAGGCTCTCAAAGGGCTGGGATTAGAGGCATGAGTCACCACGCCTGGCCTGAGCCACCATGTCTAGCCCGACGATTCTTAAATAAGAACAAGCTAAAAATACTTTTTAAAATTGGGCACAGAAAACACATGCATTTTTTAGTTTTACATAAAGAAAGACTCAAACCTAAGGAGCATACTTTCTCATGCTGGATGTTTCTTATTCACGGGCCCACACATCCAGGTAAAGTGTCACGTTGCTAAAAAACGACTCTAGTGTCTGTATGTAAGCCGCCACTGTCGTATAAATAACGTTTTATTCAATTATATTATAAATTAGAATACTACATTCTATGTCGTACTGATAGTCTAAGAAATTGAAGCTTTTAAAATTTCTGCTGAATACCGAGCTCAGATAAAAATTGCTTTCCTGATCACTGTCACCTGTGTCACCGAACGATCATTTTATTTTTGCGTTTAATGATTAAGTGATTGTCCGAGTCTTCAATTTTATATGCCTGCAAGAAAAGCACTATGGAAGCTTCCACTCTTCTGCTAATAACAGCCGCTCTGCAAATCTCACAACACTGACGGAGACAACAGAATGTCTTCCACAGACAGCTATTTCACAGTGAGGAACCAAGCATCTCAGGCCACTCTTGCTGGTGGGACGAAATGCCTTGGACTGGGTCATTCACAAGCAGCATAAACGTATGGCTCCCAGTTACGGGGGCTGGAAACGAGACCAAAATGCCGGCCGGTTGGTGTCTGGGAAGGGCCTGTCTCTGCTTTCAACATGGTGCCTGAACATTTCGTGCTCACATGGCAGGAGGGGGAGGGGGAGGCCGCTCCCTGAAGCCCCTGTTACAGGGGCACCCACACGGTTCACAAGGGGGGAGCCCTCATGACCCCATCACGCCCAGCCCCAGGAACCCCCACCCTCTAATACCATCACCTTGGTGATGCGGTTCCAACATGGAAAGTGGAGGAACAGATGCATTTAGCACCAGGTATCTCAAATCACTACCACATGCACTGAGGCAGTTCTCCAACAGTTAGTTATATGTTCATTTAAGGTAATTTGAAACAATCTGCAAAACTACCCATTTATAAGAGATGCTGAGAAAGCCACGTGAGAAAGCAAAGCCACCAATCCACGTAAAAGCCAATATCCAAACCCATCACATGTGCGCTCCCACACATGTGCACACAGAGCCACGGCCTCTGGGAATTTCAGACCAACAAGCACTCTGACTCAGACGGGTGCTCAGCCAAAGGTGGCAGTGGGAACTTTAGGCTCTGTGGCCACAGGAAACCCATAAGGTGTCGCCAGAGGGTCCCTGCAGGTCTGAACATCCAACTTTAGGGCTACAGTCTGGGGTAAAGACAAACCCTGACCCCATCGACTAACCTTCCCTTTACCAGAAGGGTCACACACTGCCTTTCCTTTGGGTTCCAGAGCTTCGCAAAGTCAAGTGACATCCCCTTTAGAACCCGCCTCTGCACACATGTGATATGCATGGCCAGCTGTCCTGAGTTGGAGATGGACCTGGGCCGTCCCGGGAAGTCAGCTCTGACTCCCCTGGCTTCCACTGCCATTTTCCTTCACATAGGCTTTCTGTTAGGAGGCGTCACCCCAGCTCCTGCGCCCCTGATGCACACATGCATGGGGACACGCACATGCACACACATGCCTCTGCTTCTGCCTAACACTGCCACTGGGCACAGGCTGGGGCAGTCCCAACAGTGCCTTCCAGTGAGTGGTGGCCACAGCCTGGCTTCCTGGGGTGTTCAGGCACTGGTGTGTACAGCTGACTCCAGGATGAGATGCCCTTGATGTAGCTACAGCAGCATCACCAAAGGCCTAAAGCCAGGAACCCTAAACATGGCCTTGGGGGCAGGTGGGGAAAGGCTTTTCTTGATCAGTGTTTCTCTACCATTTGATTCACATGTTGCCTTTATGAGAATTCTTTTAAATGGAGTAACTATTGGTATCTCTTCTCCACTCATAAATTTTCCTGCAATGATGCTGCATCTCTATATCAAAGACTTATTTAATGATCATTAATTCTTAAAAATGTTCCCGACCTGCCTTCTCATCTCACTCGGATGGATGTCTCCGCCCCCAACTCAGAGGCAGCAGGGTTTGCAGAAGGCCCCTGAGCCGCCTCACTCCATCCAGCTCATAGCACCTCCGGCAGTTCACAGGGAGCAGCCCACGGCCCAGAACTGTGTCAGGAGGAGCAGCTGCTGAGGCTGCTGAGCTGGGCAACATTCAAAATGGTTTAGAGAAGAGAGAGCCTCCTCAGAACCAATTCCAGGTGTGTCCCATCTGCAGACAGCACCAAGCAGCTTCCGGTGAGGCCATCTCTCTGTTCTCTCTTCCTCTCCCTTCCCCTCTCCCCGGTGCCTGCCCTACAGCCCTCACTCCCTGAGGGCCCTAAAGGGGTCTCCAGAGAGGACCTTTGCTCACAGGTTGCAACTTTTATCTCTAGGCTCCCAAGGGCTCAGAGCCACACAACCCAGTGCAGCCCAGGATTCCCCTTGGACAGTTTATCTGAGGGCGTCCTCTTCCTCCAGCACTGGAATTACACCCAGACCCAGCACAGCAGGAGAGAGGGGTGGGAGCCTCTGGGCATGGAGCCACATGGGACCTAGCTCCGCACGAGAGCCAGGGACAGTGATGCCAGCGGGACACCACACTGACTCTGGAAGGAAGACAAAGGCCTGCTCCACTGGCTTTCCTCCGCTGGGATCTCTATTTGTAGATGGACCCTGCGTTTCCATTTGGACTCTGAAAGGGGAGAGTCAATTTCACCAGGCCCTCAAATGTCCTTGCCAAGGTATCTTTGTGGCCTGTTTGATAATGTCACCCAACTTCATAGGTGCACAGAAAGCGCCACTAACCCCTGCCTGCGGGGTGAGTGCACCCTCGGCGCCCTGCAGGGGACAGAACTGTCCTCAGTTCCCTCCAAGGCCCCGTGGGAGGGAGGAAAACCCAGGACTGCAGCAGAATCAAGACAATTTGACATCAGGCCAAGTCCTCAACACAAGCAAGATTAGTGCTAAGAGGTTAAAAGGTTATTCAAGGTCATATGGATACGACACAGGTCAGGAACGCTGAGAAGTTGATTAATATTATTGAGTAATATTAATGTTAGTAGCAATTAACAGCAGCATGCAGGTAGGTAAACAACCATGAGAAGAGAAAGGAGAGAGGAAGGCAAAGTGAAGACTCACATCCGGATGGGGGATGGCGTACTGTCCCTGGATTGTGTAGGCCTAGAGAGACAGAGAGAGATCCCGTCAGACTGCGACCCGGCTGCACCTCAGCCCGTCACTGCCGCCACCCTCCAGCATGACAAGGACCCTCCGATAGAAGCTTCCCAGTCCTGGGCCTCTCCACCTGTCCCCAGCCTAAGACAAAGGGCCGACCCTCCCAGGGGACCAGGAGCCCAGGGGAGCCTCGCCCACTTCCTCTGGGCGGGCAGAGCTGAGCAGGCCAGGTCCTTGGGTGGGAGGGTAACAGTTCAGCCATGATGCTTCCAACTCCTGCGACTCCAAGTTTCTTAAAGCAAAATCATCTAAGAATGATCTGTTTGACTCCCCAGTAGGAGGTCCACTAATTATTAAGGTTTTGAAAATTTAATCAGCCGTCTGAGTAAATACTTTTGGGAACTATTTACCCCAAGAAATCCAAACAACAAGAGAAAGCTCTAAAAGGTGACGAAAGCCAGTTTGGCAAAAGCCAGTCTACATAGGACGCGGGTCTACATCAGTCACGGCTTGCTGCCTTTCATGAGTGCCCTTAAGACGGGAGGGGGTGGCCCTTCTGCTGTGGGGGCAGCAATGTGCCCAACCCAAGATGTCATGTGGGGTCCCCGAGGCCTCGTTTTGGTTCAGTATTTCCCTTGCCTTCAAAAGTGACTCCGACCTGCAGCCCCTTCCCACCCACCCTGACTCTGAAATCTGGGCAGGTGAGTGAGGCCCCACCTGCCCCATAGGTCCCATCAGCGAAGACGCTTTCAGGTGATTCAGGTGATTTCATGGCCAGACAACAAATGGACCACACAGTCAAGGGAGAGCAAAGAGCATGAACAGCTGTCAGGACTTGGAGCGGACAGGGCTGCACCAGGCCTGTTGGTGGCCCTGGGGTGGAGGATGCGGCTACCAGCCCCTGGCTGTGCAGGCCCCACGCCACTTCCCATGAGGACCCGTGGTGTCCACGGTGACCACACGTGGGGCCCCTGAACACCTGAGAGGGATGCCTCAGGGAAGGATGCGTGTCACCTTTGTTCGGCCCAAACCCTCCCACGGGTTTTGAATCTGCCAAGAGTTTTCATCATAAACAAGCCAATCCTGGGAGTTAAAGGCCAATCGACCTCTGGACAGGGACTGGGCTGCAGCCCAGCTTTGAAAGAAACCCCAGGGCTGTGAGGCCACTGTGCTGCATCCGCAGAGGAAGTAAAAGAATCTTATCAGATCGAGCAGGAACCAAGGACCCCATTGTCCTGTACAAAGTGTCGTGAGGACCAACTGCGAGTGTTTTGTAAAGGTGCTGCCAGGGACAGGTACCAATGTGTCACCGAAGGTGACAGGCCCTGGGACTCAGGCTGGGAGCCACCCCCTCAGCACACGGGGTCCCAGGTCAGCGCTGCCTGTCTGAGCTGAACTGCAAGGGCTCAAAGCATTCTGCAACCTAGGCCACGCTGGTTTTCTGACTTTATCTTCTTACTGTCATTATGTTTTCTATCTGCTTGTCCCTTAGCAGGCTCTGCTAATTAAACCTGTGACGATGTCATGCTAGAAACGTGGGGGTGGATGACAGGAGCTGCTGCTGGTGCAGAGGCCGCAGGGCAGCGGCGTGGGCGCGGTGGCCGCAGGGGAGCCGCGTGGGCGCCCTCAGAGCACCCACAGCGTTGGGGCATCTTCTAGGCCCCTGATTTCTGCAACTGGACAGAAATACAGTGGGTGGGTCCTCCAGGTGACCTCTCTTAGGTCTGTACTGGGTCGTGTGTCCTAATCTAGGCACTCTGGGTCTGAGTCATCCAGGAGACACCAGTGGCTTGCAGGCTCAGGTCTTATTCATGCCCTCACTTCTGGGTTTGCATTTCAGCAGCTCCCCTGGGTTATCTCAGGGCGGTAACTCCCTGTGACTCTGTCCTCCACACCACCAAGGCTGGCCACTGGCCAGGCCAGACTGTCCCCAGGGCCCTGGGGCCCAGTTCTCAAAGGGCTGACATTTTAGCATCAGCCTTGGGACAGCACCCACTGCACAGAGCCCTTCAACCGCTGCAGTTGGGAGGGTGGGCTGCCGCCCTCTATATAGGAGTTAGGGTCGCGTGGCTGGCGGCTGAGCAGGACTCTGTGCACCCTCTCCCCTGGAGCGGTGACCCCATCCCCAGTGGCTTGAAGACTCCACCTGTTTGTATAAACACACATTCCTTTTGAACAAAATCCCACCTTTTACCACAGGATATCATCATGCATTTGTTTAAACATCAAGGTGGAGTCCACAGAGGTTACTAACCCTGTTAATTAGCCATGAACTTGGGGGAGGCAGGGAAATGGAGTTTTGCACAGGGACTTCTCCCACCGTGTGACTCCGTGTGATCCCCAGTGGCCAGAGCTCCCTGGGTTGGCGAGGTAAGGACATGTCTCATGTGCCCACAAGGCTCTGACACCAGACAAATCCCTGGCTTGTCAGGCCCAATTTTCTGGCTGTAAAATAGGCGTGTGCTGTGTCCTGGGGCTGCTGTAAGGACGGCGTGTGCATGTGGGGGCTCCCTGACTAGAGCAGGGCAGGAAGGGGTGTGTGCCGGGCTGCGGAGACGAGGCCAGTGCAGGGTTGGGGGATGGGGGAAGGCGTGCTCTGCTTTGAGCACGCCGGACACCCGGGAAGGAAGGGATGGACACGCCCCGGCCTCTCCCTCCAACTTGGGCCACAAGTGGGAGCTCTGATAAGATTCCTTTACACCGTAAGGAAGACACCAGGACAAGCCCTAACATTTGCCTCTTCTCTCTCCTTTCTAATGGTAAAGTAAAACCCCAGGCCGGTTCTGCCCTGCCAGGGTCACCTGTGGGGACGTCTGTCTCAACTCTCCCTTGAACAAAGACACACATCGCGGCCGACTGGACTCAGAGCTCTTCCAGGCCAACCCCCACCGGACACCTTCCAAGTCTGTTGTTCACGGAGGGCCGCAGAAGCCCTGGGGTGGGTGGGTGCTCCCCGTGCCCTGGGCAGCGTTTGGGCTCAGGTGAGGGGCTGGGGCAGGGCCCCGATCCTCCGAGCTCCTCCAGAGGTGCTGCCATCCCTGGCAGGAGAACACGGAGTTGGAGTGCGGAAACCAAAAGGGCCAGCTTTGCAGACAGGACGTGGGGCACCTGCGAGGCCCCTGCTCAGAGGGGAGGTCGGTCCTGGCACAGCGATGCAGACGCCTGCTCACCAGGCCATGGCTCGCCAGGCCACACGTCCTTCCTCTGTGCAGAGCTCCTCCCTCCTGCATGTCCCTGCTACGAGTGCATCCTGGGAGCTGGGAACATGGATGTTGGGAAACGAGACCCTGGTTCTCACCGTGCTAGCTGTTTCCAGCATGAGCCGTAAGGTCACCTGGAAAGCGCCTTCATGCCGGCTATCTAAGCTTCCTAAAAGCAGCCAGTTCCCAGGCACCAGTTTAGGCAGAGCCAGATCTCAGTGTGGGAGGAGAACACAATTCTGTGGGGCCGTCTCTGTGGGGGGATGTGCTCTGAGGGCCCTGTGCCCGCCGGTGCTGGGTGTAGGTGGGAGAGCTCTGCGTCCAGCGCGGGTGGGAGACGTGCACGTGAGAAGGCGAGAAAACCTGAGTGCACTAACGGGCAGCGGCGGGTGCTGCAGTAAAAGGCTGAGGTTGGCAGTGGAGGCCGCAAGCGGATCGGCTCTTACCTGACCACCTGCAAAAATGACAGGGGTGGAGGCGGGCTTTGGGCGGTAGGGAATGGTGGCACCTTTCGGTGGGGACTAGGAAAAGGGACAGGAGAGGGAGAGAGAGCATTAGAGCAGCTTTGCAGCCTGGCAACGGTGAGGCGCAGGCCCACCCCACTCACCCCTGCACTGGGGAGGCTCCAGCCTGCCCCACTCACCCCCTGCACTGGGGAGGCACATCTTGGCCTGCCCCACTCACCGCCCCCAGCACCGGGGAGATACTCCCCGGCCCACCCCATTCAACCCTGCACCAGGAAGGCATGCCCCATCCCACCACACTCACCCGCCCTACACCAGGGAGGCACGCCCCAGCCTGCCCCACTTACCCCTTGTTCTGGGGGGGCTCCGGCCCACCCTACTCACCCATGAACTGTGGAGGCACGTCCTGGCCCACCCCACTCACCCCCTGCACCGGCTCCATCCTCCTCAGCCTCCCCAAGTCATAGCAGTGCTGGGGAGGGGAGTGAAGAACTCCAGTCCCCACACCCTCTGAATGGCTGTCTTATGGCCCCACCCCCTCAGACGGCTCCTTCTCTCTGAGCGCTGGGCTACAGTTTGCCACACACTGGCCTCTTGAGAGTACCACCTGCCCCAACATCCCTGGTGGCTCTGGGGCGGTGTGGAGGTTCAGTCCCATTGTGCGAGGCCAGCTGGGGGGTCCCTTATGCCTGAGACCCAGCTGGACAAGGGTTGGCCGCTGATCCGGACGAGCCCTGTGGTGCTGGCCCCTCTGAGGGGGCCCCCCCGGGATGCACAGGGCCCTGGAGGCTGGGCTGCGAAGCTTCACAGGGAGCTGGGAGCCCCCTTGGAGCAGTTCTCTTGAATGCTCTGGAGAAAGGGGAGCCCTGCAGGACTCCACCGGGACCCATGTCCAAAGCGCTTGGCTTGGCCCATGGTGACAGTCAGCAGAGATCCCCATGGGAGACTTGGAAACATCCCACTTCACTATTTGAAAAAGTATTTTTCAAGAGCTTATAGACTCCAAAGGAAAAATCCCACAGTTATGATGAGGTTTGCTGAAATTTCCCTTGGTTATTCTGTGGGAAACTCAGGATTCACATTCCCAAGTGCTAGCATTTTTAGCCTGACCCTCCTTCTTTGGGGTCAGTCCCCCTGTGTGGCCGTCCCCTGGGCCCAGGACAGGGAGGTGGGAGTCCTAGGCCTTGGGGGCCACCCTGGCTGGGGTCGGTCCAGCAGGGAGAGGTGGGGCTGGGCCCACAGAACCGTTCCTGGCAGGGGAGCCTGCCCTGCTGGGAGTTCTGGGGCCTCAGCCGACTCAGGGAACGTCACTCACACTCAAAGCACTGTGCTGGGGATGGGCGGCTGCATCAGCGGAGCCAGGGCCCCGGGTGTGACTTCCAGTCTATGGGGAAGGGGATGCTGGGAGGGTCTGGGCGGACCCAGGCTGGGCCTGGGGTGGGAGGAACTGACTGAGGGTGGACGGGAGCTGCCACCATCGCTGCCCTCCCTGGCTCCTGGAGATGCTGGCACCCCTGCTCTACGGGCCCCCAACCCCACCCTGGCACAGGAGCTCCCAGCTGACACTGACCTATGATTCTTGCTTCCTGTGTGGGCACAGGGCCTGCTGGCCTCCCCTGCAGCGGCACGAGCCTCACTGCACTGGGTGCAGGGGTGCTGGGCCCTGGGTGGGCACGGCACCATTTGTGGTGATGTCTGTGTTCTCGGTGGGCCCCACACAGACTCATTGCACCCAGGGCAGCCCTTTCCTCCGCAATCTCCTGAGTGTAAGGTGAGGCATGTCCACGAGTCCAGAAGTCCTGCAATCAACCGGGAGGGTCTTTAAGCACCCTTGGCTTTGTTTTTGCAGCCACTCTTCAGCTGAGGGTGGGCCAGGGTGTTTCCAGGTGTGATGCATCTTCCTCCCTGGGATGATGGCGCCCGGGCCTTGGTGCTGCACAGCCAGCAGGAGTGAGGGAGGCTGCCCGGCCATCTTCACCAGTCACGTCTGCTGTGAGTTCCCTGTCCTGCTCAGACCTCCCGGCCCAGGAAGGAGATAGGTGGTTTCCATGACCTCCCTGTCTGTGGGGCCACGCCGCGCGGCACCTGGATGCAGGCAGCAGAGGCACTAGGTGGCGCTGACGACCCCGCGTGTTGTTCGGGGCTGGACCTCGGCCCTCTGTCGCAGATGTCCCTCTTAGAACTGTTCCTGTCACTGGCTGCTCCTGAGCCTTGGCCGCAGGGCTGCCAGGGCCCCGGAGACAGGAGGGTCAAACAGAGAGCTCAGACCATCCTCGCACGGTCACCCTAACCAGGGAGTGGGGAAGATTTCAGAACGAGAATATTTTGAAAAATATTTTTGACTTCACAAAATATCAAACTTCAGGAAAACAAAAACTATGCAGACATTTTTTAAAGAGTCAAACGTGGGTTTGAACCCCAAGCCAAGTTCGAGAGAGGAATGAGCCTGGGCTGCAGGAGGGGCTGGAGGCTGACTCCGCAGAGCTGCTAGAACCTTCCATTTGGGGCAGGCTTCTTCATTTTCGCTTCAGAAAAAGCTGGCAACTATTGATGCCTTCATGAACTTTGAATATACTTCAGAACTTTTTCCTCCCCCCAAAATTTCAAGAGAGGCATCTTCTCTGAGGGGCCCCTCTCTGCTTTTCCTTTTAAAGCTTTTGCTCGCCCATCTCTGCTTGTGTGTGGGTTTTGTGTGTTTTCCCGAGTCCTGCCCTTGGTTCCTCCGTGGTGGTCTGATGCCTCCTTCTGCAGGACTGCTGGTGCAGAGGAGCCTCCCGCCTTTGCCTCCCTCCCACACCCAGCTGCCCCCATCGAGGCCTGGCTCTAGAGGCATGAGCACCGTGTCTGCGGCCCCAACTCCGTGCAGAAGGCCCCTCAGTGGGATGAGAACCTCTCATCCAACTCCGCAGAGGAGAGGCCCCCTCCTCTCCACATGCTCGCCCCTAGACGCTGCCGTGAAGACACTGGACCCTGAGCTAGCAGCCCCAGCATCTCACGGCACCCACACTGGCACAAATTCCCACTCCGGCTGTCTTGGAAGCCCAGGTCGGGAGCCCCCACAGCCTCAACTGTGAGTCCTCAGGGCGACCGGGGCGACCAAGCCTTTGCCTGCAGTGCAGGAGGCAAATCCGACACTGAGATGGTCTGACCCCAGCGCGCAGACGGTACCTCCAGCATGACCACGCAGATCTGCTTGACACACTGGATGATGGCGTCCGGGGTCCCCGAGATGGTCACCGCCCGCTCCGTGGAGTTGGGCAGCATGTCCCCAGCCACCTGCACCTGGGCACCTGTGGACTGGAGGGAGGGGACATTGGAAGAGAGCACCAGGGCGGCAGCGCCTCCCGAGTCTCAGCACCCACAGCAGCTCGGAGGACATGTCCTTGGAGACCTGCGTACGGGCCACGTGCCCCTCCCCCCCATCAGAACTGTCCCCATGCCACCCCTGCCACCACGGCCTGGCACACGGCCCTGCACCTTTCCTTGGGTGCACATGGCACCTGGGTGAGGCTAGATAGGAGGCATCTAACCAGAGGTATTTTCAGGAAGACAAACTACTCTTTTCAAATGAGTGGAATTCTCTCTCCTCTGCGGAGTTTTAGGTCACAAAGAAAGGTGGACTCTGGTCGTGGGCAAGGAATGAAGATTGGGGCAGCTGCCCTGCTGCATAGGGGAAGAATTCAGGCACTCCTTGAAACAGGACAAATGTGGGAATGTGAGGTTCACACCTGCAAATTCCACCAGCTGTGTCAGGCCAATGGCTCAGGGCCGCCTCTGGGTGCCCTGGAGGGCCTCACCCGGAGCAGATGCCACACCCAGTGCGCAGGGCCTCCCTTGCCTAGAGCCATGTGACAAGCAGGTTCCCCCGTCCCCAGCACGGCCCACAGGTAAGCAGTGGGTGGGCAGGATCCACAGGTGCACAGTGGATGGGGTGAGTCCATAGGTGGGCAGTGGGTGAGCTGGGTCCATAGGTGAACAGTAGGTGAGCTGGGTCCACTGGTGAGCAGTGGGTGAGGTGAATCCACAGGTGGGCAGGGGTTGGGGTGGGTCCACAGGTGGGCAGGGGTTGGGGTGGGTCCACAGGTGGGCAGTGGGTGGGGTGGGTCCACAGGTGGGCAGGGGTTGGGGTGGGTCCACAGGTGGGCAGTGGGTGGGGTGGGTCCACAGGTGGGCAGTGGGTGGGGTGGGTCCACAGGTGGGCAGTGGGTGGGGTGGGTCCCTGTAGTGCACTTCTGCTTGCTCATGTGTGCTGTGCTCTTGTCTCGGGCTTTGAGCTGCAGGGTCCGTGTGGCCAGCGCTGGACTTGCAGACAGCAGGGATGAGGTTCAGGAAGGCTGCCTGGCCTGTGCCCGCCACCCCAAGCCTGCCTAGAGGCTATGCACTGACCCAGGCTGGGAAGGTCCTGTTACCTCCCTGATCTCCTTGATCTTGGAGCCTCCTTTGCCGATCAGGGACCCACACTGGCTGGCGGGCACCACCAGCCTCAGCGTCACTGGGGGCTTGCTGGTGGCAGGGCTGTTGCTCATGGAGTTGATGATGTCCTAGGAGGGGAGAGACGGGAGTGTTGGCTGCACATCAGGCCTCGTGCAGTGAGAAAGCAGGGGTCGTGCAGAGGGTGTGTTCTGGCTTCCCACGCTCAGAAGCCCACAGAGCCCCTCCTGTGCACAGCTGAGGACACAGTGGCCAGGCCGGGCTAGACGAGGGAGGACCAGGAGATGCTGCTGAGCTGGACACAGATGGCAAGGCAGGATGGTCACCGTGCCGCAGTGGGGTTGGGGCAGGTCTGGCCTTGGTCGTGGAGGCCTGGTGGGCAGGGGCTGTGGACAGAGAGGCTGACATAGGAGTGCAGACACTGGCTCAAGGGGAGAGGAAAATGGAGGCTGGAGACCAGCTGGGGCTAGGGCTGATGCCCAGGGCCAGGTGGAGCAGGGACGTGGGAGACAGGCCATGACTGGGTGTCGAGGCCACAGGGGCAGACAACAGCTCCTGCGTTCCGGCCTGGGGAAAGAGATGTGTGGCTAATGTAGAAGTGAGGGGCAGGAAAGGCTGGGGTGGGGGTGGCATGTGCCCACCCTTCTGGGCAGCCGGGTGTTTGGCTTGTGGTCCTGACACCCAGGAGATGGAGCTGGGCTTTGGGTTCAGGCTGGCAACTCGTGGGGAAGACGGCTTCCGTCAGCCGTGTGGGGAGTGTCCCGCTGTGGCCCGGAGCGTGCTGCAGAGCGCAGCAGACAGCTCCATGGGGGCAGCGACTGTGACAGGGCAGCTCCCCCAGAACAGCCCTCGGCTCTGGGTCCATCATGCCTGAACTACGATTCAGGACAATACAGTTTGCTCTCCACAGAAAGCGCCCTCTTCTTACAAACAAGGCTTGGGGTCAGCGTGTGCCTGGACAGACTGCTACAGGCTACCAAGAAAATAGGATGGAGTTCCCCGTTGTCTGTTTTCTGTGCTGAGAGCTTGACTTTGATCCATGCTGAGCCTTCTCTCTGCTGCTGTACCTGCTGGAGCCCGGGGAGAGGCTCTGTGCGTCGAGGTATCAGGTCGGGGACTAATGCCCACTTCCTGCCACCCGCTCTTATGGGCCACGTCTCAATCCCTGCCTCTTCCAGGAAGACTCCTTGAATGGACTCGCTGCGACCTGAATTCTGGTGCCTGTCTCTCTAAGTGGCATCAATTCCCCAAGGACGATTGGGCCTTAGTGGCTGGCCAGGGGGAACATTTTACTTTAACAAAGTTGTTCATTGAGAGACACCTTAAAAAAGAAAGATAATAAGATTGTTCAGGCCCAGTGGGCAGCATTTTTTGGATTGATATGAAGAGGCCTCCAAATGAAGTTCTGATTTAAAAATAGCTTAATTAAACATTATTTGGCTAAAGCAACGTGGCAGACATTGGCAACAAACCAGAATCCCAGGCTCTACCTCCCTCCTTGTCCTTCCACTGTCCCTGCCCAGCACTCCCCCTGCCCGGCCTTCCCTTTCGGCTCCTCCATCGACTCCACCTCTGTTTTCCAGCCCTCCTGAGACTCCCAAATGCCAGTTGCCTGGAAAAGCCCAACCCCCCACGAGCCAGGTGTGCAAATCCAGAACTGAAACCTCCGATCGGAGCTGAATTCAGAGCTATGCTTACGGAATCCCTGCCCAGACAAGACCTGCAATGACCAAAAGAAGAATTCAGAATTCTTTTGGGTGCCTGTGACCCAGAATTACCTGACCTCTGTCAATAAATAAACCCAAGGGTCAAAAAAGGTCCCACAGCCAACTCCTAAATGCCACCCCTAAATGCCACCAGTAGGAACTGATTAGAACAGTCACAGACACATCTAAATTGATGTGTTTGTGACTGAAACATCTCCAGTAGGGGGTGATTAGAATAATCACAAACACAGCCATGAGATGAAACAACTGGAGATTTCGGGACAGACTAGAAAGTCCCTTCCAACAACCTCGACTGTCTTTACCCTTCGAGGTAAGGAAGGCGCTGGTGTAAGAGCAGCCCTTTTGTGCCATTAGGTAAACAGAGTGAAACCTCACTTGAAAACAGAAATAGGGATGGGAAGAGCCCTTCTGCTGAACAACAGCCACCGGCAGAACACGCTGAAAAAGGCCTGGAACAAAAATGAGCCGGGATTCCTGCGGATCTGAGAGCGAGGTGCCCCTCACCAGCCCCAGCTCCCGACAAGGACGCTTATGTAATAGCTGCTGCATTCAGAAAGGATGCTGGAGAAAAGATGATCCCATCCCCGGAAAGAAAAACCGAGACACAGAAAGACTCCTCATTCCAGGCCAGTTAGGGTGCCCGAGGAAGGAAAGGGCGGCCAGCATCCTGCCTGGCCTTCAGCCCTCAGCGATTAACGCTGGATGCAGGTGGTCTTCCTCATCCTCCTGGTGGCTATGGACGGCTCTTCCTGCATTCGACCTGCAGAAAGGTCTCCTGTCATCCTCCTCCTCAGTTTAGATACACCACACCATGGGAGGCGTTTCCAATAACCCGCCGTGTTTTCTCTCCCTATTTCCCAGCCCTGAACTGTAACCCCTGGGTCCTTGACTGAAAAACATTCATTCCTGCTCTGTGACTCCACCCCTGAAAATTTAGTAGGCGAAGACTTGGTTTGAAAATGGAATGGCAGCTTAAACGCACATCAGAGAAATGACTCCTCTGCCCGCCGGCAAGCTGTGTGGACTCTGGGCAGCATGACGCAGACTCTGCTAAGGGTCTTCACGCTGCACCTGATGCAATCCCACTAATACGAGAAAAATGACTGGGGCAGAGCCTCTAAAGGCTCCAAGGGGTTCCACCAAAACATGACCTGAAATTCTCCATAATCCCGTGATCCCAAATGCAAAAAAAAGGCTTAAACTACAGTCCCGACCAAAGGCCTTCCCAGCCTGACGCCAGCCCCTATGACCCTACCCAAAGGCTTTCCTGGCTCAACTCCAGCCCCTGCGACACGCCTGTCCTGCCAGTACAGATACTAAATGGACAAAGATATTGATCTGCTGAAGACCTCAGGGCCACCAGCAAAATCATGACCCCTCACTTCCTGGGGGTAGTGAACCAAAACACAACCTCGCTGTCAATTCTTCCAAAGCCGCTTGCTTCCTGGCGGTGGCTGTTTGTGCTGCCTTGTCCACACGCTGCTAGACAGGAGAGTGAGCACGTTTGACCCTCACTGGGGAGGAAACAGTGAACCTAGACAGTCACGCCCTGGGGCTCACTGAAGCCCTGACCACCCCTGCAGTGTGACTGTGTCTACACTGAAGCCCTGAGCCCCCCGTGTGACTGTGTCTACACTGAAGTCCTGACCCCCCGCCCCGTGTGACTATGTCTACACTGAAGACCTGACCCCCCCGCCCTGTGTGACTGTGTGTCCACTGATGCCCTGTCCCCCCCCGCCCCGTGTGACTGTGTCTACACTGAAGCCCTGACCCCCT